>VCRD01001160.1:61529-84891 GCA_006783055.1 Trinorchestia longiramus | reverse complement strand
TAATAGTCCCCAATCATCAATATGCGGGGATCAGTTTGTTCGTAGATGACTACAACGAGCTCTTTTACTATCTTATTCTTCGGTAGTCCTAATTTTCTCTGTTTAGGTTTCAAACTATATATAGACGCTCTGCTAAATGAGATCATTCTTGGGAGGATCTGTATTTAGTTTTGCCCCCTGGAATGGATTAAAGGACGTTTCTTCACTAGTTTCCTTCGTTTTAACTGCGCTTTTTAAATTTTATTTCTAGACAGTTTCTGAATAGAACACCGAGTGTAAGGGTGCAAGCGTGTTAGCAGACGACAGCCCGAGAACGCCGGCGACATGATGACTCCTCACAACTCGTCCCTGGCCTACGAAAGCTTGCCCACCGAAGAGGGCGGTGCTCCGAGGTCCAGTTCTCACAGAGAGCCTGATTTTTCTCCAACAATTTCCCATCATCCGATCCGCAGCCCTGGGTCCTCATACGCAAAAGGGAAGCTGATCACGGGGGTTCTGGTGACGCTGCTTCTGCTGGCGTCCGTGATCTTGGGGCTCATCATCGCCATTTCGGCCAGGAAAGATGCCTACCATAAAGTCTTCGGCCCTGACGTGAACGTGGATTTTACTGGCAGCAAGGATTCTTTATTCAGTAACTTCAACCAAAACAGCGCAAATTCTGGAGACTATTACCAACCTACTTCAGGAGATGACGTGAGTTGCTTAAGAATCAGTAAGAACCAGAGGCTTGGATTCTTTTCAAAGTTAGTGCAGTGTCAGGGATGTTTTTATCAGCTTTGTATGGCTTCTTGCTTTTCAGAATATGCATCTACATTCGTTCATTTCTTCGTAGGTTCTAACGCAAGAATGATTACAACTATCTCTTTACACTGCTCCGCCCAAGAGTTTGCATTATGTTCGTCTTCTTGTCGTATTCTTATGAGAATAGCTTTTATGGCAAAAAACTATTAAAGAAGCAAAAGTTGGACTGCGAATTTCCCATCGCAGGTAAAATATTCATTGTATGAGAATAAAACAAGACAATCCTTACGCTGTTGATTTTGTGTAAATTGTTTTCAAAAACGAAATTACTGTTGCGTAAACCAAGCTCACAGCATATCACGCTTTGACCGGTTAGAGATAGAGAAAAGGATGCCTGTATCGCGTGGCGGTGGGGTTTCCTGCGAATATATATACATATATATATATATACAAACATACGTTCCTAGGTAAATGAAGGTAAGTGAGCATAACTGTTCTCGCTTTTTTACTTCTAATCGGTTATCTTCAAGTTTTGCAAATTATGAGCATGATAAATGACTTGAAAACTTTTGTACCTTATTTGATTAGTTGAGGTATTTCTAACGAGGAAATAATTCTTCTTGGTTCACGTGGTGAAATTTATTTTTAAATATGGCACAGAAGAAATTTTTTCCTGTTTGATGTTCATATCTATTAATAGCATCAGAAAAATTAACTATTTTCTCATAGCATCAGTCGCTTTAGCTTTTTTCTTTTTTCTCTCTATGTACAAACGCCCGTTTCTACGTCAGACGAATTGAAAACATTATCACTGAAACAACAGTTCTTAAGTCTACTAGCACTAAACTAATTCATTTTAAAAATATATATTAAGATGATAAACAGCTGTTAATTACAAAAAAAGATAACTGCAGAGATGCATCTATTGAGGTGAGTAAGAGATGCGGAGTCTCAAACGCCTCTGCTTTACACTACAATGCACTCATACGAGTATATTCGTTTGGGAGTTTAACAATTAAAAATTTCTTGTGAACAACAGATTCATTTTAAAATCATATGCAATAGGCCCGACAATAATAATACAACGAGAATCTAGAAAATTCGCAGACGACATTTGAAGGAAGGAAGGTGCACTGCGAATTGGAGTACACGCATATTCTTTTTACGTAGGCATCACTAACGGTCAGACATTTAAGTTACGAATATCAGCAAAAACGGAAATTATTTTTAGCCTGAGGAAGTTAATCAGTGTAAAATCTTCATAGGATTATCTTCCGAGTTCAGTTAAAAACATGGGCACCGATAGTATCGTGCCAAAGCAAAAAATACGGTCAGTTATTACATCAATTTTATAGATATCTTGACTGTCACCCGGATGAAGTATGTACAGAATTTTGATTAGCTGGTAAAAATTAAATTTTAAATAATTTATCCTGAAGCTCTGCATGTTTTTTTTTTAAATGGGATACCCTAAACTGGACCTCAGTAAACAGTACACACATATCATCCAAACTCGTACTAAATTAATATAGTCAGAATAAAGACCGTCTGAAGGATTCAAAATTCTCAAACGCTAATACAGGATTTTTTGTCTAAATTACGAACCTTGATACGTACAAAAGTCTGTGATTTAAGCATCATACAAATAAGAATTTTGAGAATTGGGAGCTCCGCCTGCATTATAACTGATGTTCCTGTCGTGGGTCCCAGTTCCTTTAGCAAATGACTTGAAGCTTGTTTCATATGCAGTTTGTACGCTGTTCGCTGTTTACTGTGTGCGGGACTAAAAATCGTCTAAAAAATATCCGTGGTGATCATCAAATTTTAATTTCTGTGTAATGCAAATTGTATAATTAGTTTCACCTTATTTTTCCTGTAGAATTTCGAAATCTCCATGCTAACTGTACACACTTTTGTTCAGCGCGACAGGGGGGAGGGAGGAGATGATGGAAGCGAAACAACGTTCCCGCCGCTCATCACTGCTCCAAAATCCACTAAGCCTCCACCACCCCCCTCCACTACTACAACATCAACGACTACTACGACAACCACCACCACAACACCGAGACCTACTACAACAACTACTACCACCACCACCCCCACTACCACTACAACAACGACAACCACAAGCACCACAACAACACCTTCAACCACTACCCCCGAACCAACTCTGCCTCCGACCACCATTGCTGCTCAGCCTGCACTCCACTACACCAACGACACCAACGACAGCTATGATTCCGACCTACGGGCCGTTGACTACATGGTTAGTTTTTTATTGGTCGATGAAGCCAATTGTTACTCAATATTAGGGGTCATTCTCGAGGGTTTGTCCGTTATTAGCATTGTATGTGTTTTGGTCATGCTTTAGTATCCTTACACTGCTACATTCTGCTGTGTGTTTGAGAACGTTTCTCTTCACTATACTCAAATTGAAAGAAAAATCCGAAGGACGATTCTAAAAAACTTAACAGAACCTCTGTTTTGAAGGAAATACCTTCAAATAATGTTGATGCTTTTGCCTCAGAGATTCAATTGTCCAATTTGCTACGTAGGTGGTAATTACTTTTACCGACGCTATTATAAGCCTCAGGGAATATATATGTGTGTATATATGTGTATATATATATATATATATATATATATATATATATATATATATATATATATATATATATAATTATATATTATAATATAATTATAAATTATATATATATAATTTGTGATGAAATATAACGCTAAATATTGGCATTTGAAATATGTATTGCTAAAAAGGTGCATTTAATAAGTAATCGCTGCTCAGAAACACCAAAATATTAGTATTGATGGATTGAAGTAAGGGCAAGAATGTTTTTAATTTCTTTGAGATTAAGACCCTTGATGCTGTATGGTACAGGTCATGACCGTTAATGCTGTATGGTACAAGTCATGACCGTTGATGCTGTTGCTGCAGGTCATACTACAGAAGAAAGTGTCGCCCGCTGTGGCGCTGGCGGTGCTGGTGGTGCTAGTGCTAGCCACAGTGGTGGCTGTAATGGCGCTCGTGTGGCTCGTCAGGAGACGCAGTGCAGCCCAGCGGCGTCGGGCGCACGTCAGGGTCTGTAATTACTCACATAATAATTTTACTTTATTATTATTACTATTACATCATACGATCTACGACTATTATTTTATTACTATTTTAAGACATTTTTGTTATTCTTTTATCATTATCATTTAAATCAAATGTGTCTTGTGGGCTGGTTTCTGTCCGAACTGAAAGTACAGAAGCAATTGCACATCAATACATTAACACTAAGAGTTCAGATAATGTTGAACATTGAACTCTGTGCGTCACACAGCCTTGCGACCTGATCCTGTACCACGTTAGCCTCAGCGTGCCGCCACCTACTGCTGGCAGCTTAGTGAGTGAGTTGCCCTCTCACAGCATCCCTCAGACATGCTCCAACTCATGAACTAGCTCCTCAAGTAATTTATTCATTCAAAAACGAATTTCCTGCATGAAACGAAAAAAATAAATAAATTAATATGTTTCATAGGAGTTAGAGCCCGTACCCTTTCATGGGATTACATAGGTTTGTTAAAAAAAAGGTAGAATCGCGTTCTAACAGTCCATTCGTGCGCAATTTTCACACACTGGCGCTGCAACTTTGATGCATTTGTTAGAGGCGAGTGCTGCTGCAATTGGGACGGTCAGGAGCTTGAAAACTGTCCAGACTCGGAATAAAGTGAGGCTGCAAGTAACATCTTTATTTCATTTACGATGCAAACACACAAATAAAAGTCGTAATCTTTTCGAGAAGTGACCCAAGGATATTACAAACCCGTTGAAGTGTAAATTCTTCATAACATTTCTAAGGTTACAGTGTACACTTCCGCCAAGTATTTCATGAAGTTGCTACAACTGAAAGAATGATCCAACAACTTACTATTTCTGGTATATTTTATCCCGTAGAGAGCAATCAATGAACTTCGAGACCAAGGAAAAGCAGGTCTTCTTCAGTCAGATGACGACGTTTGAGAAGCCCAGGGGAACCATCACCCTCTTCCCCACTACCTGCTCTCCTCTGTGAGTGTCATCGTACTGGTGCCCAATTCCTGCGTGTCACCGACAGTACGCAGTCTGTTCCTCTACTGCATAACATCTCTGACATCCTACGTATTCTATATCAAATGTATTGGTATTTCGGTCTTAATATTTCATCACATGGTCAATTTTTTATTTCTGTCATTTTATAGTTTATTTCTCTGAAGGGTAACTTTCAATTCTAGTAAATGCATTGAAGTTCTAAGTTACAATTATTAATAATTGAAATCCTGACGATTCTTATATTATTGAATAGTTATTTAATATTTCCTCCTGATTTCATATTTTTGATTTCTAAATATCGGCTTTGCTGTGAAAACCCGAATTTAATCGTCCGTTGTAAGAGATTTCGGAATGAATGATATTTCTTAAAATTTCGGAGTATTTTTATTTTCAAGAGTTGCTTCAGTAATTCAATCGTTAGTATCTCTATTGGATCACCTATTATAAAGTAAATAGCACCTAAGGATTTAATCATAAGGCATTTTAAAAGCCAACGTTGTATCATATTTTATGTATGAAGCTCATTGGAAATACGATGTTTTTTTCTTGAATAACTTCGGCGTCCATCACATTCGGGAGTCCGAATCTTCAGCAGTCTAATATTTTCAGGAGTCCAACTTCTCTCTGACTCCGACGCTCCAATTATGGGGCTTGGAATAGAAGATTTTGTGCTGTCGTCATCTCTGCATGAGTGAAACGCTAGTCTTTTACCAATTATCTCTGTTTTATGACGACGAGTTTAATCTTTATTTATTTTTGACCCATGACATATATATATGTGTGGAAGAGTAAAAATGAAGAGACTCAATTTCACTGCATAAACAAACCTCTTTTGAGTTTATACAATAAAAGATAGTATGGAGAAATCAATGTAAACCCCTTGTCGCTGTTGCTTTTCTTTTTTATATGGGCAAACTAACATCGAAAAAACACTCTCCGGCAATTGGAACAATAATTTGTTGAGAAAATAAGAGTCTGGACACATATTGTTGATATTAGTTACAAATAAAATTAGAGACTCTGCCATTCAAATATCTGTGAGCATGTGAGATGAGCAGTCCAGAACCAAAAGAGATTTGTTCACGCATGATACAGTACTTCGTTTAACACTTGTACATATTATGACATTTCGGCAGCCACTTGTCTCTACTTTTTAAAACCATCGCCAAAATGTGTATGATGTTAAATTAGTACACACGGTATTTACGGTAAAACTCCATATCTATAACTTTCATTCTTTTGTGTTAGTCTGCGTGGTTCAATGTTGCAGCTCTGTGGCCGCATAATTATCCTCAAATGTAGAGGCTTTGCATAATCTCGCTTGTAGTAAAATAATGTTACATTTTTGATTACTCATGATGGCTGAATTTGATTTTAATAATGTGTATGTTGGAGTAAAACCTGTAAATCACTAACGAACTGCAGATGAAAAGATCATCTATATTACATGTTAACAAGTATTAAAAACATTCAAGTAGCGTGTAAGGAGTGACGTCTCACTAAGATGTAATCAGAACTTAAGACTATAATAATATTTTGAATGTATTATTCTATTGTTTTAAATGTGCTGTTTCTTAGAGGTAGCAATAATTGTGCGTGGTGGTCAGTACTGTCCATTCCACAGGTTCTTGATGTTTAGTTGTGTTCACAGAAGTCTAATGTGTTGAAGAAAACGTTAGCTGCTGAAGAAATCCTTACTTTTGTCACTACTTGAGAGCGCAAGTTGAAGGTCAAACTGTTGATAAGAGTTGGCTTTTAGCACAAGACCAGCGTATCTTTTGACTAGTGTCACACCTGGTTAGTAATAGCTGAGGCAACTTTTATATTGTTATAACTAAGATATTGCTGCTAAGTTAGTCGTCTGTAGCTTGTTTTCTCTGGCACTTCCGCCCTGGTGTGTTTACTGGCACAGCCTATCTATTATTATGACGAGCCTAAGCTTCTGTATAGTACGGGGACTTTTTGTATTACTTTCACACTATTTCATATATGAATTTAAATTATAATTGTAATTTATTGAAACCTTGTTATCAGAGGCTCCTGTATCATAAATCAACGGGGTATTTTGGCGTAATGGATCCAGTGAGTACTTTTTAGCAAGAAAATTTATGAATTGAAATATTTACTCGTAGTAAAGGGTGTACTTTATTTGAGCAGTTGAGCTGTGCAATTGCTGACTGTGCAGTGTAAATTTTGAGTTACTTCTCACACAATGCTGTATATCTGTTTACTTCTACTTTATTTTCATTTGCCATAATTATACCGAGGAGTGAATTATTCTATTACTGTCACCCTATGGCCTGATCTTAACTTTGCAACCGTAAAAGCAGTTTAACGCGTATAAACATAATAAGTTGAGTTACTCTTTACGAAATCATTAATGAAGCAAAACAACGTTACTTCAAAAGAGAACTATAAACATTAAAGAGAAATCCAAGCGTACCTAGGAAATCATTATTGAAATAACGCGATCCAAAAATATTGAAAACGAAAACAAATTCGAAAATACATTGTAAATAGCTACCAATTTCAATACTTTTTTTGATGTCAGAGAAAAACTCTTTGGTGAACTATCTAAATTCATTCAAACTAAACCTAGTACTGTTAGCCTACACCCTGTTCCTCTTCACGATGCCAGTAATAAATGGAAACTAAATCCAGTTAATATGCAGGTTAATACGCAGCATCTTATACTCATTGAAAAATACGAAAACTGGTACGCATCATAACATAAACTATCAATGCATCAAACACAGGTTACTGTGATTCATTTGATAATTAATACGTTCATTGCTACGCACAAATTCTCTGATCAATGGAAACATTCCATGGTGAGCCGTTGCAAGAAACTGGTGGAGCACATAGAGCTTCCTCACTGGGTTATATAAAAGGCAGATTGTTATGAGAACCAATTATACAAGAAATACGAGGCATCTGTTATCTTAGTGGTGTATTGTAATAGAACAGTCCTTTAGCCAAAGCGATTGGGCTGTCAGATATTTTTCTTTTGAGAAAACTAGATTTATTCAGGCTAATGTTTGTAGGCTTTTCACTACTTAATTTTGCACTGTTGGTTTATATAATTCTTTTTGATCTGGTGAAACTTCTAGTTGCCAGACCATTTTATTTACCAGATCGAAAGAGTAGATGAACAGTAGTTTAAAAAGCTGATTTTTAGGAGTGGTTGATGCAGCTTATCTCGTGGTATCATCGAAACAGAAGTCTTGCTCTCTAATTATTCTAACTGATGTGGTTTATTCCATATTAAAAATTTCGTCTGCCTGTCAGGAGTGTAGTGGCTTGTAAGTCAATTTTTCTTCCTAACCGCAACTGCGGATCGTGTTGAGATATGATGTTGAATTGTTGTCTTATCTCGTACTTTTCACAAATATTATCGAAAGAATTTTCATTGTTCCCTTTACCAATTTTACAGATCGTGAAGTTCGAGAATGAAAGAAAAATTTAACCTAACTTATAACTTGGGGCTATATGGACAAGTTTAAGGAGCTCTAAATGAAATGAAACACAGCATATAAAAAGAAGAGGAGAAATATTTTTCTACCCTTATACTATATAGAGAATATGTACTATATTAGTTTATGTAATTTTTTTAATAAATAATTTCCAACTGCATGCTTTTGTTTGAAGTGAAAATTTATTGTGTTTCCCTTGTAAAAATCACTTTTCCGTCATTCAGAAGTCACTAAGACTAAGTTTAGTATTATCTGACAAAAGTGTTTTTAGTGTGGCTTTTTAAATAAGTAATTTGAAACTTTAGTTTCACTATAAGTCAAAACATTTTACTGAGCCCAAATATTCTTTACTGAATATTTAACAATTTATCATGCTACTAGTGAACCAAAATAATGTCTTCAATAAATATAAAGAGTATGTTTAAAATATTTTATGGTGTTTGCCATCACATGTAAGTCATTAAGTGTGATGAAGTGCACATGGAGGTGGAATGAGGGGAATACAAGGTTATGCATGCAGTGTAACAGAGGAGCATATGTAACAATTGAATATCTGGTCTTAGAATGTAGTAAATATGAGGATGAGTGAGAGCTTTATGGATGTGGCTTGTGAGCAGTATAGAGAGAACCATTGAAATGCCAGATGTGTTGAAGAGGACTAAGGTATGAGATACCTTGTTGGACTGGCTGAGGAATGCAACATGACTGTTGTGGATGCACTGAAAAATTTCTTAGTGCATTGATGTTGAATAGTTAGTTGTCTGGACTAGAAGGTGACTACCTGCTAAGCATGAGTGCTGTTTATTATGAGCTGGCTCTTCCAGTGATGACCTCACTTGGCTAGTTTGTTTGCATAGAATGACTTGGATGGCTACGGGAAATTATTTTAGACAATTCTGGCTCGCTGGAGAAAAACTCGGGGATGCCACCCCGTTGTAGGTGTGTTTTAGAGGGAATTTAAAGGTCATCACAATGGCCCAAACCAAAGCTGGCCCTCAAATTAAGTCCAAGTCTAGTAGTGTTTGACAGCAAGCAGGCAGAACAGCTTTGGCTTGCTTACATGTTTCTATTTCCTTATCTTATAAGCATAATTTGTTTATTTTCATATTTCATCATTTTCATAAAAAAACAGAGATACAATTAACATTAAGTCAATTAATATTTTAATTTAGGCATTAAAAACTAAACAAGATTTCTGTACAGATGGTTTTGACATTAGGCTTTAATTTGGTATAATACTGCATTATTTAGAATAACACTTAGAAATTATAAACTTGTCATTGTATCATGAATGCATGTACACATTCCAATATATGAAAACAGTAAGACCCACTTGTGGGACACTGATGCATTGAGAGAAACTTGTTTAGTTTTGACAGAAATTGATAGTTTGAAATGGAAGATTATTTGGTAGACATTATTACTTATGTATATTGTATATGCCTACAAATAATATTTTTAAAACATTTGGGAAGGGTTCAGTGCAAGCCATCAATATTTTTTAACTAAAATCAACTATGGATCATGTTTATGTGCTAGTCAAGTTTTTATTTTCTGTTTATGAAAATTTTTACAGGTTTATTGATGTTCTTTGGTATCTTTTTGTGTTTTGTTATTTAGTGTTGTTAATTTTCTAGTATGAAGGTCATTGAGGTGGTTGTTATAGCTTATTTGATTTTCTGTGAGGTTCAAGTTCCAAGCTTGTGATTTTCTTCATTCTTTAAGTTTGATGAGGAAGGTTTATGTACTTTGTCACAATCCTCTCTGAAATTGTTCATACTTAGCTTATTTACTTCATTTTTAAATTTTTCTTTATAATATGTCAATGTAAAATTATGCATTGTTGAAATACATTCACAATATATTGTATAAAACTTGAATTTCTTATTTGACATGTTACTTAGACTTTTTACACAAATTGTAGTATGTATTGTATTTCAGCTACATTTTCAAAAAAGTTTTATAATTTATTAATTTCTGTATGTGGAACTGGCATCAGTTGTTATAATGTCATGATGCTATGTTATTGAGTGCTGTTATCAATTTGAAGTGAGTGCAATTTATGGTATCAGTTGAGGTTCATTCATCTGTTTTAACTTTCCTTATATATCTGACTTCCAAAATACTTGCTAATACAAATATTTAATAAAAAATTTTGACCCCTGATGTAAAAATGAGTATGATGTTTTTCAAAATATTTGATTTCCTTGAGAGGAAACTAAATATTTGAATAGCAAGATCTGTATAATAACAAAGGAAATTTGTAATTTAATGTTTTTCCAACAGAGCCGCATTTGATGCAGTGATTATTGCAATGTTCCTGTTGTAGGAGAGCTGTGCTGCACCTCCTTCAGCATGAATGCTGGTGAGTACAAGTGCTTTGCATCACTTTAATATCTCATGCTGGTAACCCATCTTGAATCTGAATTTGCATGCCTAGTCATCATTTTAAAATCAAGATAGATGAGTAGGTAGGCATCTTTTGAATATTTGCTCATTACTTGAATGTGTTTTTCTAGCAATTCCAGCAATCTTTGCTAAGGACATCAAGATGTTTAGCTCTGGTAAATGTTCTTTAGTGGGTAACCAGCTCCCATTATCTTAATCATGTTTGTGATTTTCTGTGTTTCTGTCAGATATGAATGAGTTACTGTTCTTAAAGGTGCTCTAAATTATCATAATAGTTTACCCAATTTCTTGATCTATTCCTTGGTCATATAAACTATCTTTTCTTTGCTATGAAACTTCAACAGTCATCATGCAAATTCTGTTTTTGTTTTGAATAAAGCAATGTGATAATGAAAGTCAGTGAAGCTTCAAGCCTGAATAGTAATAAAATTGACATTTCTTGAATAGAATAGATAAAATAGAATAGAATAAGCCAATAGAAACAAGCCTTTTGGCCCATTTTTGGGTTGCTACCCAAGTCCAAGTCTTGCATTGCTCTTACTTGTTAGGTTCATGCTGTTTAGTGCTTTAGTTTTAAAATCTGTACAAATTGGCCCTACCCTGGAATTTGATGTATACTTGATTGTTTTTCCTGTTTTATATGTTCATGTTACTCAGTCTTTTTATACTCCAGGATTATCCTGACTTTATTTTTTCTGATGGCAGTGAAAATTTTTGCCAGGCCTGGTGATTTTTGTTAGTTATAATTTTGAAGTGTTTAGAATTGTTAAAAAATATTGAAACATGTCTTGTACATTAAATACTGCTTTTCTGTTCTGTACCTTTGTTGTTCAGACTCAAAATTGATTCTAATAGCAATGATTATAAAGTCAAAGTATAATTTGACTATTTAACGTCATTTGAATGATTTTTATACAAAAAATTGACTTCTGTGCCTAGCAAAAAGATGGTCTTAAGAACATTATATACAAAGAAAAATTACATTCAACCTCACAATTGGCTTTTTTTTCCTTCAAAGGATTTGTGAAGTCAAGTGAAAATGAACTTGTTTACTAGTGCTTCATCTTGAAAATTTTTACTGATAGAATTTTTTAGTTTGTAGCTATTGAATTTGGCATTCAATTTTCTATCTTAATAGACTTTGCCATTCATTCGTTCAACTTCAATTGCACAAAACTTATCTAGCTTTTAGCATTTGTATTCTTGACCAAAAATGTCAGTTTTTATTATGTATAGCAGAGTAAGTCTATGTCGTAAGAAAATGCTAGAAAAAAATAAGTGTAACCTTCTATGGTAAATGGACTTTAGTTTATCCATCATTAAAGCAGCCGTCATATGAGGCGTATAGTAACATAGTGACGTAAGCAACACTGGGTAAAATCGGGATTATTATACCACTACCTGCGTCTTGACGTCAGCTATCCGGGGAAGTCTTGGGAAAATAAAATTGAGGCATGTAGTAAGGTTGAAAGTCTGTGTAAATAACATTACAATACGTCGCAGGCGACGTGGAGCTTCAGCAGACTAGCGATTGGGTCGCAGCCTGACTCTTACTTACCTTTTAAAGATACTTACCTTCGTGTATAAACAAACAAACAATATCTTTGGGGGTCTCAGACAAAATTTTGCAGGTTCAGAAAAATTTTTGATTTAATTTCGTACTCATTCACTATCCTCATCATTTCATCATTACCATTGGTCTATTATTGTACTATCTTGTCTCACTTACCTTTTAAAGATACTTACCTTGGTGCATAAAGTAACAAACAATACCTTTGGGGGTCTCTTTATGGGTTTGCGGGGTGTTATTGCTATTTTTATGTAATGTGGTACACTAATTTGTTGTACAGTATGAATTTTAATTGGAGAAAGACGTAGTCATCGTTTCATATTTCAGAATGCATACATAACTTAATTATTTCACATAGGTAGCATGATTGGAGACATGCTAACGGTCATTTTAAGACCAATCCTAGCTTCCTAACTTAATTCATTGCAGACATATCGCATTCTAAAAACCGCACAACTTTAACTGCGTTTTTCTTACGCTTTCGTTTGTGGCGCTTACGTCACTGTTACTATACGCCTCGTATGGTGGCTGGCCATTCTTGTCAAAAAAAGGGTAATAATATATTTTGTGTTAGTGCAATTCAAGTTTATCTACTTCAAAATGCATGTAGTGTCGTATTGTTAAGAGAATTTAGTTGCTTCTGAATCTTTTGTCTGATTGTTGTGTTTTATTTCATTTTATCGAACTTATGCCTGCAGATTCAATGTGCACAGCACATTGTGGAGGATAAGTGGCTAGTTTCATGGACGGTAACATAATTTCCTTTTTTCAAAGGAAGTTACTTTCAAAAAATTGAAGTTATGTTGCCACACCATACATTATGTACCTGAAATACTGTATGATTTCATTGCATTTATAATTCAAAGGTAGTTTCTCTGTAGTAGGAAATTGGTTATATTCAGTGTATTTTGACAGCTTATGTTTTTATGTATTATCTCTGTTTGTTACTTCCAAGTACTTGTTGAATCTAGCTTGTAACAACTGCATTATGCTTTTAATATGTGATGTAAAGTTCAGGTATTGATTTGCATACTAGCTAGGAAACTATCGTACACAATAATCTCAAGACTCATAACCACATCCTTTGCAATGACAGGCCTGAGTGAGGCAGAGCTCTTGGAGCGAGCTCGTGCTGAACGTGCTGCAATAGTGAATAAGTATGTTCGGGGTCGCACTGATGGAGACAATGAAGGACCTGAAGAAATTGCTCCTCCGTGGGAAGATCCACAGTATGAAGACTATCATGTCACTGATAAATGGGGTTTCATCCAGTAAGTTATTCTGTATTTTGGGATATGCCATTTCAATTATAAATTTGATCTTTTTTGATGTACATTTATTTGTATTTTTTTCAACATTATTCTCTTTTATTTTTTAAGCTTCCCTCAATGTAGAGAAGTATGTTTTATTTATAGTTCAATTCTTTGTATGTACTCTTGAGTTGCCACTATTATGAATGAAATATGGTGAATTACATTATTTATATTTTGTATGCAATTGTTCAACTCATACTACTTGGCTTACAGTAACTTACACAGTGCTTTGCATATGGAAACACATTATAGTGAGTAACAGATTTTTATTGAATGTTCAGTGACTGCTTGTATCCACACACAGTTTAGTGGAACTTTGTTATTTGTACACAAGCCATTTGAGGAGGCTGTTTGAATTACAATTTATATGTATGGCTAGATATTTCTTTTTGTAAAAAATGATGTAAATTGAATTAATGTGTGTCAGCCCTAATGTTGGTTGCTTATGCACACCTTTATAATAATACTTTGGGCATAACACATGTAACTATAAAAAAGCAATAAATATACAGTACAGTTGATCAAACCATCCTAACTTGCTTAAAACTCATAACTTTGTTCATTAGTTGCAAAGCTGTTTTGTTCAAGATCATTACGCAACAACTCTGCTTTTTACTAATTATTGTTTCAAAAAAGGCTGCCACCAGTAAGTTCTTTTTTGTTAATCCAAACTAAGAATTGTTTTTTACAGCCATTGATTTACCATATTTGCCCCCTTATAGTGCGTCTTCATGAGTAGTGGCAGCTTCATAAACGTAGAACCAGTGGTGGGTGCGATATCGAGAAAATGCATCATGATAACCGATAAAAATAGCCTTATCGGCGATAACCGATAATCGATAACTGGTGACAAATTTATCACCCTATAAGGGGATAACCATTAAGTCGATCAGTCCAAAATTCTAATTCTAGTGACGACGATGTTGATATCTTAAATAAAAACATCAATAAATTCAAATATTTATTGCTATATCTGTCTTAGAAACCTTGAAAAAACTAGAAAAGTTTTTTAAAAATCCTAGATAAAACTTCAAATTCAATGTTTATCCTGTCTCTTCACTAATGGAAAGTACTGTTTTAAGTAAAATAGTTTCATTTGCACACCCACGGTCTAGACCAGGTTCTGTAGTATGTTTCTCTATGTAAACATGAGGATGTTGAAGTTTTCATTAAACAAGGAGCTTAGGCCTGATGATATCCTTGTCAAGGGAGAACTAGCGCTCCACCGCAGGGCTGCTTGGCATCTCGTGTTGTACCTTGTGTTTGTTGTGTTTGCGCTAGTTGGTATACATATATATGTACCTTGTGAAATTGGTATGCCTTGGAAGTGTTTCTAACTGTTCATTAAAGAATTAGCCACTACTTTTGTTGAAGGTTATGAGGGTATATTCAACTTAGTTATTAGGAAGGTTGCATGAAATTTTTACTGCTTTTTTTCTCCTGTGACATGGGCCAATATATCCACGTATGATACCACTATATTTGTATTCTACCATGTTTGATTCTATTGATTATCTAACTGAAGCATAATGCTAGCCACATGGTAATGGTAGCTACACTGTAAAATGTGTGAAAATTATTTGCAAAATTGCATCTGGACCATGCAATTTAGAAATTTGTCTATTATTATGAACTTCGAAATCTATCAGATGAAGAACCTTACTCTTCTCTGCGCAAAATAAACAAGGTCAGACCAGGTTATGTTCACTTAGTGCACAGAACATAATTGTAGGTTGCAATTTTATGAATGCTTTCCACTGTGCAGTGACACTCGCTTACCTGTGACCCACACTAAAGAAGAAGCACGCAGCATTGAAGTAGAGGCAAACCGCATGCTAAAGTGGAACAAGATGACCAAGTCCTGGGACAAGTACCATGGCTCTAATGTTAAGCACAGATCTGGTGAGAAGTGATACATCTGCCAAGGCTACCTTTACCTCCACCAATCAGTAGTTAAAAATACCTTGACCGATTTATTTTGAATCCTTTGAGCTCCTGAAGGAATACAGGGTGCTGGTATTCAGAGGATTGCAGCAATTAGTAGTCACTGATCTTGTGAGAAGACTACAATATATTGAATTGGTCAGTGAGAAACTTTTGATGCCATAAGTATACTCAAGTGACATCCTTGTTTGCTTTGTTGAAGGTGACATTTGAGTGGTCCAGTGAATGGTTGTGTTTTTGTTTTTTTACTGCTTTTCTTGCAAAGATACTGTAAAGTATATCTGTAATGTCCCTCCCATTGTCCAGATTGTCTTCCAGTTACTCCTGCAATTATGTATGTGAGATTTCTATTTTCTCCCTAGTTTCATCAATGTTTTTGCTATTGTGTCTATCATTATTTAATTAATATGAAGGTTGTGCCTGCAATTATTTAAATATTGATGTTCTGCCTGTAACTGTTGAAATCATTTTACTGATGCTGTCACAGCTGTTGAGATAATGTTGCTGATGCCATTACTGCTGTTGAGATAATGTTGCTGATGCCATTACTGCTGTTGAGATAATGTTGCTGATGCCATTACTGCTGTTGAGATAATGTTGCTGATGCCATTACTGCTGTTGAGATAATGTTGCTGATGCCATTACTGCTGTTGAGATAATGTTGCTGATGCCATTACCGCTGTTGAGATAATGTTGCTGATGCCATTACTGCTGTTGAGATAATGTTGCTGATACCATTACTGCTGTTGAGATAATGTTGCTGATGCCATTTTACCCCTCAACCTGCAGAGGCATGTGTAAACGTTTTTGTTAAATGTGCCTAATTAAAAATTAGGCATGGATACATGCCTACACCAAAAATATTTTCATTGTGTAATTTCAGTCATACAATATAAAAAATTGAAGTTTTTATATTTACGTAAATGAAATCAACATAAAAGTACTATATAAACACCAAATATAAAGTCAAATGATAATGAAATATTTTCCTAGCAATGGTAGTGATGGACAAACTGCAGCCGGTAGGAATCTGAATTTGTTTGTTTTTATTAACCATTATGTTTAAATGTTGTATTGTCTTCAAGAGTACTGCCCTATTTAAAACATGCTGCCCTTTGACTTGTCATTGCCCACTGATGTGGCCTTTGCTCTGTAAAGTTTGTCATCCTCTGAGTTAAAGTGTTGAAGTGATACTACTGTTGTGCAGGAGGTGGCCACAGCAAGAACATCGCCAGCCATCACCAAATTAGTGACAAGCTCTACAATAGGATATATAAGGGCATTCCAGCCAGATTCAGGGGTGACGTCTGGGCCAAGCTGCTCGACTTGCCCACCGTCAAGGAGCAGCAGCGAGGCAAATACGATGTAAGTGTGGCAGTGCTGACAGGCTTGTGTGGCTGTGCTGGCAGGCTTGTGTGGCTGTGCTGGCAGGCTTGTGTGGCTGTGCTGGCAGGCTTGTGTGGCAGTGCTGACAGGCTTGTGTGGCAGTGCTGACAGGCTTGTGTGGCAGTGCTTGCAGGCTTGTGTGGCAGTGCTTTGTGCTTGTTGACATGTGTGCTAGTCTGTAGGACTCTTATGTCTTTAACACCAGTGTGACAGTATGGTGATCCTAGTCATCTTGGCTCAGCGTGGACTTCTATATAATTTGCGTGTGTTGCCCCACAGGTTCACGTGTGATGCGCATATGTGTTCATTAGCTACATTTTAAGAGCAAGAGAACTGAGAAGCCTCTCTTTAACGGGAGTCCTCAAAGATGCAAAAAACAAGTGGGGGTGATGATACTAGTAGTTTCTAAATTTATTATGAAGAAAACTTATTAATCCCTAAAAACCATCACAAGTAAACCAATGCTTAACATACAAAAAACAGGGTTTAACGTTAGCTGCCAGTGCATGTTTTAGTGTGATACGCTGAACCTTTCGTAACTCAAATCAGGGTTAGAAATTTTCAAGCAACAGCATACGAGGACCTACTATAACAGGCCATCCCTTCAGCTACGTCACAGGTGTAAGTACTGCAGTCGTCCTGACAGAAACCATGATGACTTGACATAATGAATTCATTATAAATGCTTAATATAATGCAATAACTGACAATACGAAAAACACTTGATTTAAGGACGAACACTTTTTAAGAAACACTGAAACACAAACTAAGTGAATTAAGCTGTTACCGTTTCACAATTGAAAACTAACGTTTTACAAGCCGTCTTTCTATTCAGTGGTTTTCACATCGATTTAAAATTAATATTAAATCTGGTAAGTTTAATCCCATCATTATTCTTAAAATGAAAGAATTAGAACATACTGATTGCGCAAATCGCAAGATCCTGTGTCCTTGACAAGAGACAATAGTTCAAGAGTAATTAGGAACGGTTGCCTAGTCAGTAATTCCAATGCCGACTCCGTCAAGCTTACAGAAAACACTCAAGTGATGACTGGAACAAAGCATGTCCCTAACTATCTACTGTGTAAGAAGCCTCTCCTTCCTTCTGAGAGTAGGTGAAATGCCTAGTCACTCCAAATCAGGACCGGCCCAGAGGGAGGGGCCAGCCTGCACGGACCCAAAGTTTCAGAAGTAGAAGCAACATAGGCCTGGTAAAGAATCACGATCACATTCAGGACTAATTCTAAGTTCACGCTCTTGTCTTCACTGACTGTCTGCTGATGCGTGCGTTTGCGGAGATCAACTATCCAACTTTTTTCAAGTGTCGAGAAATAGTTGAACGAGATGTGTTGAGTTCTGATGAAATTCTTCAAACTTCTCGAGCTCGCTTGATGTTTCGTAAGGCTTCGGCGGCCGAGTGACCCAGCTTGTATTTGTACAAAAAAATGACTCGATATTTTTCAGTTGTCAATATAGCCATGGGATTAGAAGTAGTGATTTTAAGTAAAACTTGTGTCTGAAATAAAATGTACTTAAGATTAACCATATGCATACCAATAATCAGGCTTATGTATAGTTGATACTGGTGCGTGAGCCAAGCGAATGGCTGCATTGGAAGCTATGCTCATGTACGGAGAGTTGGGTTCTCGTCCCTGTCAAGTACTTGCAGTTGTTTGTTGCTCGTTCTTTTGGTGCTTTCTGTAGTTTGTCCTCCTGATTGTCCAGTATTCTGAGCTGTGGTGCGGGTGTCTTCAACACACCAGACAAGGTCCCACATCTCAGTAAATTATGGTTAACATAAATGAGCGTTCTTCATAATTTCAAGCGTGCCTGTGGTGTGGTATTCTATCAGTTCATGATAAATTCCATAAATTGACTTCTTTCAGTGTATGTACATCTTTCAATTTTCTACATATTTTATTGCTTATTCATCATGAAGTATGTTTATGCTTAAAGAAGTCTATTTTTCACGCAGGAAATGAAGAAACTAGGGTGTAAATGGTCGCCTGATGTACGTCAGATAGACCTAGACGTGAACCGCACCTTCCGTGACAACATCATGTTCAGGCGTCGCTACGATGTTAAGCAGCAGCAGCTCTTCTACATGCTCGGTGAGGCTTCTGATGTATGGTGCTGCAGGTGGTGGTGTGGTGCAGCAGGTGGTGGTGTGGTGCAGCAGGTGGTGGTGTGGTGCAGCAGGTGGTGGTGTGGTGCTGCAGGTGGTGGTGTGCTGGGTGTGCTGCAGCAGGTGGTGGTGTGGTGCAGCAGGTGGTGGTGTGGTGCTGCAGGTGGCCATGTTTGTGTAGCAGATATTCTACTACAGTTTAGTTGTAGTTGTCTGAAAGTAACAAATATTCAAACTTGAAGCTATTGGTCCACTTTCACGAATGGATGTCAAATGAACTTTCGTGCTGCTCCATTGTAAGTATTTATTTTTTAATTTGGTGTGACGTTGAGGGTTTACCTCAACAGATATGAAATTTGTTATTTGTAGAAGTTAAGGTGACGTATTTTCCGCAATGACATTGTGTGAGTAGTGTTTCAGTTTTCTGGCCGTAGGAGTTAGGCGACTTAGATTTTTAACTAACACTCAAAATGAACTTATATTAACCATATGTACTCCTTACACAATTTCCTTGCTTGAAACACATAATGAAAAGAATCTCATCTCCAATATGCAGTCTCGATACCCTTCAATTCTCCATGACCTCTATTTTCCATGGTCTCCACGCCCTTTATTCTCCATACAGTTTTCATTCTGAATTTCCTCTCCGTACGCAATCATTTAAATTCTCGATTTCTCACCGTAAGTATTTCTGACGACCACTTCCAGTAGAACTACTACATGCGTAGAACTACTACACACCACATTGATGGTGATCACTGAAACACTGAGCCCGTCTCCTTACATCACATTGGAGATGATCACTGAAACACTAAACCCGTCTGTAGTCTCATGCCAGACACAGTCTTCAGGAGCACAAGAATGTCACGCCATGTTCTTGCAACAATTTGTGCTGTGCAGTCATGCAATCCAGCTGCCTTGCCAGGGCTTCTCGGCTTCGACTTCATGACAACATTTAATCCACGAATCCCAGTCAGTGTTCAACATGATTGCTTAATTACATATGCATTTCGTACTGCTCTCGGTATGCCCAAGCGTTCCATAGCAGCTATAAAATCGGATTATGTGAGTCTGAAAATAATTTCAACAATGCAATGGTTGAAAGGACTTGTTCGCAGATTAAATGTTGTCATGAAGTCCCTCTGCACTGCAACTAAGGATCCATTATATTTGAAATAACTTTCCACTATTCTTGCTCGCTGTTCTTTGCCGTATTTCGTAATTCTGAGTTACTTAAGAATAGTACCGTTTTTGAGTACAAAACATCGTGTGCTTAGTATACTAGATACTTGAAACTCTTAAGATTTTTTCTTTCATTTCATTTATAGCAAACTCTTTTGTCATTATCAGGTTTTATTTTGTTAATTTTTAAAATGGTGGTGACTTTTGCTCCACCCGTTATAATGTACTGGAGATTTAGAACCCATAATCATTCAACATATTCTTTGAATAATTATTCTTTCTAGTTTTTCATTTTGTTCAGTAATCATTTTTAGATTTAGGAATCGAACATGACCTTAAAATTTGGTATTCCGATGCTCATTCCGATGTAAAGAAAATCCTTTGATTTCCGATATTGATTCTGATTAATCGTCCCAACACCAGTCATAACTGGTTATCTCCGCGATAACCTCGGCCTAAAATCTGCTAAAGTTTTTTTTTTTAATCTGCGAGACGTCTGCTATATTACTGTCTTACCAGCTCTATGAAGTTCATAAGCTTCAACACTGCTGTTTTGTCAACTCTGTGGAGCTCTGATCAGCTAACTCTGTGGAACTGATGAGCACTGGTCAGTGATGATCTGTGTTGTAGGAGCCAGGGCTTGTCTGCTGTACCCACACAACACCCACCACCCACACAACACAACACCCACCACCCACGCAACACAACACTCACTACACACACAACACCCACCACCCACACAACACAACACAACACCCACTACCCACAACAGCCACTACCACACACCCTGTAGCTCAGCCACATGTACTACAGTATTGTTTATTGAAGTCGTGTGAATTTATTATGACAAGTTGCTGGAGCTGTGTGTGTGTTGTACACACAGTGGCGTACAGCGTGTACAACCAGGAGGTGGGATACTGCCAGGGCATGTCCCAGGTGGCGGCGCTGCTCCTCATGTACATGGACGAGGAGGATGCTTTTTGGGCGCTGTCTGCCCTCATGGCGGACACCAAGTACTGCATGCACGGTGAGTCTTCATTCAACTTCATGTGGTAGCAATACCTAAAATATTTTCATTTAACAGTTATGGTGACCAGAAGTATTTTCACTGCTTAAAATTCTGTTTATGAACAACTTTTTTCATCAATCACAGCATTAGTTTTTTATTTGTAAACGTTTGACACTTAAGTATATCTGAATAAAAGTTGGCCCAGGTACTATACACTTAATACGACAGTGTACAGTACCATGCAGTGTACAGTACCATGCAGTGTACAGTACCATGCAGTGTAAAGTACCATGCTGTGTACAGAGTACCGCGCAGTGTACTGTGCCGTGCAGTGTACTGTATCATACAGTGTACTGTACCGTCCAGTGTACACTACTACACAGTGAAGAGAGATAACTGCCATTCCTAGATGTTCTGGTTGAGGTTTCACATGATTTTCCTCAAAGCCCGGCATAGAATAAGCCTGTTCGTGCGGAAGAAACAATTGAGTGTAATACTCGACAGATTAATGAGGAAGATGTGATTTTTACCTTGTTGAATAAAGCATGCTAAGTGTGTAGTACCTGAGTCAACTTGCATGCAGGAAAACTTGGTCGAACGTTTGTGACTAAAACAACTGTTGCCCAATACCTTAGTTGATCCAAAAATTAATAGGTGTCTAAACCAAATTTTGAGTAGTGGTAATATTAGTGTTCCCCATGACCGTAGTCTCAATATAATTGATTAAAATAAATTCTTCAAATTAAAATGCATACAAACTTGTGTTAAATCAACCGATAATGATGCGGAATTAAAATTTGTATATACATATGTACCACAGAAATCGAATATAATCAGCGATTTTGTAAGACATAATATTTCCAGATCATTAGTCTGTAGTCTAGACAGGAATGAGATTTTCTAGCTTAAATGACAAAAGAGAATTAGGATGCTCTTCAATACCAAGATTTAATTTTTGATCATTGTTTGCATAGACCCTAGCTTTAAACCCTCTAATGATCTATATTCGAGTACTGCAATATTGTTTAATGTCGTTAAAAATATCACATTCAAATAATAGAAGCCCTGCACATTCATCAACTCAAATCTGCCCATAATGGGAATAAAAAGAATTTGTTGGCTCTCAAATTATTTCATTGAAATGCAGCATAAATATTTATTAGTGGAGTCGTCTTGGTCCTTCAGTTTGCCTCGGTGTTCTGTGTCACAAGCATGTGGTTTTGCTGTGCAGTTTTAGCCTTTCACGTCATCGTATTGTATAGCTGGATATTGTGTGTAATAAAATGATTAGAAACTTTTAAAGTATTTTAACGTTTAATAAAATTGAACAATTTCGTAATGTTTAAAAATTAGAAAAGTTCTCTAGTGTGTTAACATTAGCATGATTCCTTGTCTTAGCACTAGGGATGCTCATGCTGTTGGACTCTGCTCTTGTCGGTGTATCTTAACACGTTGACTCCGAAGTGGTACGTATGTGGACCACTTAGGTTAGGTTCTGTAATTTTTTCAGATCTTTCTAGTGACTATGCGTACAAAGTGAAGATTTACGCCGGCCAGGCAATCGGAGGCAACGTGTTGCAGACTTTCTTTGTGCCAACACCCACTGAAAATGGCTTCATCTTATTTGGCCAGCCTTCATTCAAATTTTCCATAGATCGTTGTATTTTTTAGGGCCAAGTTATTTCACTATCAATTTAATTATCGGAATTATTGAGTACGTCTCTTGCTCCTGTTAGTCATTGTTTAGGGACACTTCACCAAGCAACCTAATTGTTAAATAATAGGGAAATTTCCTTTCATGATAAAGCTTTTCCTTCAGTTACCTGTGGTTATTATGGTAGCTTATAACTATTTCATTGTTTTTTGCAGGATTTTTTATCCCCGGGTTTCCGAAGCTGCTGCGGTTCCAGGAGCACCACAACAAGATCCTGGCTGCCAAGCTGCCCAACTTAAACAAACACCTGCAGCGAAACTGCATCGACGCTGGGCTGTACACCCTCAAGTGGTTCTTCCAATGCTTCCTGGACAGAGTCAGTGGCTTGGGAGTGTGACTGCTGGGATGACCTGTCAGTGGCATGGGGGGTGTGACTGCTGGGATGACCTGTCAGTGGCTTGGGAGT
>VCRD01001160.1:29072-40681 GCA_006783055.1 Trinorchestia longiramus | reverse complement strand
CAAAACATTTCTAACGGCTGAGGTGGAGAAAATCAACTGCACTTATGTATTTTACTTTGTTTAGTGTTGTCTGTATTACTCATGCGTCTCACAGACCACTCCTAAAATTGCTTACCTGCAATCCTCGTATTTTTTCATGCACTGATTTTTTATGCATATTGCCATATGTTAGTTTTATCGACATCTGTTATAATTTTAAATTTGACTAAAAAGTAACTGAAGAAAATATATCAAAACATAGTTCAAACATTTCGAGCCTTTTCACATTTTCAGCGAAGTCTACGGAACAGGAAACAAATATTAAGTAGGTAATCTCATTAAAATTGGTATATATTACCTAGTTTCGTAGCATAGTATTGAAATAAAGGTCATAGGCAAACATGTAATCTGAAGGAAGCAGTCAGTGAAGGCACGTTTTGCTGGCTATGTTGTTTATACGTTATGATTGCAATGCTGTCTTACACTAGAGTGAGGGAAATCTAATTTTCCTGTTCAGTGACTTTTTATGCCTGATTGTTTTTGTGACCAAAATATCATTAGCAGTTATTTTGATTATTCATTTCTTATTCATATACATTTTATCTTCAGACGTAAAAGTATTCTTATATTCAAAAATGGCATGCGGAATGCACATATGTGTTGTATGTGAAGGCTTGAAGGTTTAGTCCAAAGGTTTTAATTATTTTCATTTTCTACTTTGTAAATTCAGTACACGAAAGAAGAGTGCCTAATTTCAATTGTTTTATGACATTCGTGATATGAGCCTCAATTGTATGATACTCATGACAAGATGATGATGCATCGTGCCTTTGCTTGTATGTGAACGTGCGTCGAATTCTGTGAGTTCATGTTCTCTTATAATCAGCTATTCGCTAGGTTCAACTCTTCGTAAGGTTTGAACTCTTTTGAATATAGCCAATTCGTTGCAAAATAGTGTATTTTATTCATTTTACGAGTGGCCGCACCCTGGCTCCTTACGCGAAGGTGGTGACGCAGCCACCTACTGCCACCGCTGTTCCTCAACGCTTGGTAGACACGCTCAACTTCCGGCCAGGGCTGTTATACATAGCGTAACATGACATGTGGCATAGCATGATATTTGTCATGACATAAAATTTGACATGGTATGACATGATATATGATATGGCTTGAAGCCTCAAGCCCTGACCTAACTCAAAGCTGGGGCCCGGAGGTTGTTCTTTGCGGCCATCGTGTGTGGCAGTTTTTTCGGAGGCAGTTTTTCTCATAGTGGTAGATCACCGCCGCGAGCCAAATTATTATTGAAGTTATTCGTGACCATCATTCCTCCTCTGTTCCAAACCAGCTGCCTAGCTGGTATTCTGACACCATGCCTTCTCTTTGCGATATTAAAGTGTGCATCATCTGTTCTGTTAATGTATGATGTGTGTTTATTTCTTGTATGAAGTCCCCGTACTAGGAGGTGAGGACTCCTCGTTGCATCTCATGGGTGTTGCTGCTGCAGTGGGCCCCGTGGGGGAGAGACGCGCCTTAGCATCCATGAGCGCTTAGTGTCCTCGACGTCCATCTCTTTCTGTTTGGTTCGTTCTCCAGTTTTTACGAGTTCAGGGTCGGCCGTAGAAAAAGTTTCTATCAATTTCAAATTGTCTCCTTGTGCTGATCGTGCGACTGCATGGCTTTCTGGTCTCCGAGTAGAACGCTCTTACAAAATATGCTCTTCTGTGTCGACCGTTGTCTTGTGTGCGACTGAATATCGAGTGACTTGCTCATCTTATTTTTGCATGAAACTTTCAGGAAATTAGGTCGTGTTTGTGATCATAGCATGGACGTCTTACGTGAGATTCTTTGAGTTTGCCGGCATTCATTAAAAGATGGTTGTGTTAGACACGCCTGAGTTCATATTTAATAAAGCATTCCTAGGAGAATCTGGTGTAACTCAAGTATTTTTAGCATACTGAGGTTGTGATTTTGATTCTTTGTTGCTCTCTAAAGGATTTGTTAATTGTCTGCTTTTAATAATTATTGACTTACCAGAAATTATATTTTCGCATAATATGAAGCCCTGGTCCAGCTGATGCGACGGACAAAGCGAGTCTGCGTTAGTGCTTCCTCCTGCTGTGGCTGCGCAGGCTGTGCTGCTCGTTGTCTACAGGCATTCAGCTCATTGGAGTAGAAGAAGATTTCTCAGCCACGTGTGCAGTCATTTCAAAGAGAAAGAATAGATGGAATTCCTTTTGTGGAAGTACTAATTTATTGTCCTTCAGTGTATCTTAGGGATTTCTCGCTCGTTGGGAAGTATTATACTAATAGACCCACATATGAAAATTCACGTGTTTTTTTACTGAATTTTTCGTTTGATTGGCCAGTGAACGCGGGCTTTGCAAAGGAGATTCCACTTTCAAGGATGTGCCTTTGGTATCCACAACATATATGTACCCTTTTTTGTCTTTTCAGACGGTCTTACAGCAACAGTGGGATAATTATACTACTTCGTTAAGCCTTATTTCGTGGTATTGCTTAGGGTGTCCGTCCTCGTCGACTTGATTTAAAGGCTTCCGATTTCTGTTGGGCGACACAATAACCACATTGTTGTGCAAGTATGTGGTGGACTTTACTAAAAATTTTTATCTGTATTTCTTCGTCCTTTCTCTGGTGGCAGCATACACCGGAGCCTCACTCAAGGCACAGTCATAGGTGTTGGTTCGAATCTTCTTCTGCAAGGCAATGTACACGTTATTCTTATTCTCTTGCACTCGTATAAACCGAGGACTGAGGTATCTGGAATACCACTTGCACAATAATAAGCCATTATGTAACGACAATTTGGACTTTTATCTGCGAGGAAAATGTTTGGTGCCAATACCTCATCTTGTATTGAGATGGCATCAGTGCATGTCCGACCCGCCAAACACACGAGGGTCTTCTGCCCCTGACAGAAGGCCTCTGGTGTGATGCATTCTTCAAATCGCTAGCCCTGTGACGTCTACAGCTACTATTGAAACAAAGTTTTCACGCTGTGGAGAATACTCAATATCATAAATTGATTAACTTAAGAAAACGTTCTCTTCGGAGAGTGGCGGAGGCATTGTTTTCAAGGTGTGTTCGGTGACGTCGCATCTCTTGAGGCGGTGATTTTTGTGAGCACCAGTCATTATGCCTGTCCTGACTGGCTTCTGTAGAGGCCTTTGTAGTCTTTAATATCAAAGCTGTTTATGGTAAATTAGGCCGCACTGGTGAAAATCGTTTATTTGCTTCAGTGTTGAAGTTACGAGGATATTAGTATTGAAATTTTCCTCTCTTTTGTGTGGAGTTAATCGCTGCCGCTGCTGTTTGGGCAGCTGTACTTGACAAAGCCTCCATGTAGGTATATGCTGACATGTTTCATTTATGATTGTGAAATACATTACCATTTTAGTCTTGTATCTAAACGCTACCAGTATGAGAGTAGGATAGAACTTGCATGAAGAAAAGCTCCTCATTTCTCTTATTCTCGAGAACTAAAAGGTGTACAAATACGTGAGAGTTCTGCATCATTACGCTTCATGAGACCAGTTGTGTGGAGCAGCATTTGATTAGCTGAGCAATCACGAAACCCAGCACGAATCTCGTCACATCCATGATGGTTTTACCATTAAGACCCCAAGGGACAAAGGTAATTACAATAATAATGATACTGATAATGTAGTATGATTAAAAACAATGGTGAGTAAAACCCAGCTGTCGGGTGTTCGGTACAGCACCTCTTTTGGGTGCGTGGCGACTTCCGCTGTACTCAACTTTATTTCAGTAGATTGAATCGTAGTTATGTGGTTTGGGTTCTATTTATCAGCTAAGAAAGTTTTCTCTTGTGCCCGTTTCCGTTCTTTCTGGTGTTGTGAGATTAGCTGGCGTCTTATTCGTTTTCTCAAAGCAGGTATATTTTATTTTCAGTTGTTTCGTTGTTTTGCTAGATGGGCATTGTTGGTGCACCATTATAACGAGTGCGGTGCTCAAACAGTACCTTGTTTTGCCAGCACGTAAGAGGACTACACAACGACCGCTGCTTACGACCAGTTAATGATGAGACCAACATGGCGCATGTCCTGTATACTACCCGTCTGAAGTTATGCGAAGGCTTTATTCGAGTGTGATGTCAAAGTACTTAAAACTTGTTTTGTAATTGGCTATTTTTAGTTAATGAGATACTCTCGATCTATAAAATAAGTTGTAAATTGCAATTTGTTTAAGTATTGGCTTACTAACGATAAATAACATGAGAAATGATTACTTTTAAATAGGTAGGTATTGAGGAGTGGCATCGAGCGACAGTCCTAGGGAGCTTGGCGTGCCTGGTGAGCCACCTTCCCTCTTTGTCAGTCGCGTGATGGTGGACAACCTCGTACATTTAGAAATGAAGTGCACCTGTTGTGCTCTGTCATATATGTACTACTAATGCATTATACATTTGAGCACTTTGTTTCGAATTTTTCTGTTTAGACTAAATATTTGTTTTTACACCCATACCAAAGATGCTGTTATAATTATGAGGTCACTCTTCTTCTAGCCCAGCTGTTGTGACTAAGTAAGGAAGCAATTAAGGTAGAAGGCTCACGCAGGCTTCCATTGTTGAGTTGGAAATAATGTATTCTTAGGAACTACTACTCAAGTCTCCCTGTGTGGAATTCCCCAGCGCGACTTCCAATGCCATTTGTTTTAGGTGACGTGTGTTTGTCATTTTGTTCTGGATGTATTATTCTCTGTTTTTTAAACATTTATTTAATTTAGATCAACTGTCGCAAAGTTATAGATTTCTTGTTATTATTTATAGATTTAAGTGTATTAAATTCCATTACTCTAATTGCTAGTAGTAATTGGAATGATGCCTTCAGTAGGTTTTCACCAGAGACTAATTTAACGTTCAGTGTAGCTCACACTGACTTGTTGGTGGTCTTGATGGGGGGATGCAAGGTGCTCCCACCCCTACAGTCCCCACACTCCTACTCCCAACACTCCTACTCCCAACACTCCTACTCCCAACACTCCTACTCCCAACACTCCTACTCCCAACACTCCTACTCCCAACACTCCTACTCTCAACACTCCTACTCTCAACACTCCTACTCTCAACACTCCTACTCTCAACACTCCTACTCTCAACACTCCTATTCTCAACACTCGTACAATACTAGGGAACACCAGAATATCAGAGAACAAACGACGCTTCAAATAATACGGAGAACAGGCAGCATCAAGGCTGTGTTGCTCGTCATCAAAACTGTTGCTTGTCATCAAGACTGTGTTACTTGTCATTAAGATTGTGCCCGTCACTACAACTGTGTTGTCCTTCAGTAAGACTGTGGCTTGCCACCATGCCAGCACCACCAGCGTGTTGTCTCCCTGCATCATCAGACACACGTGGCAAGACGATCCTCTAAGTCGTGGTCGTGTGCAAGCGTCAGCGGTTCATGCCTTCCTCCACCCTACAAAACTGGACCACGGAACTGCAAAAATTTGAGCCCTGTTAGTGCATCCTGTGTGTCTCAGAGGTCGTCTTTGTAGAGGTAGGTTTTATTGCAACTACTAAGAGCTGCTCAGTTTCACAGTAATCAGTCTGGGCATCTGTTAGGGCCATATTATTCATGACCAGGCTAATGACTATATTTAAGGGTGAGGGTATTGATTGCATGGGACCATCAGCATCTGGCATGTATGACGTGTCTGTATTAGCCACACATGGTGTCGATGTGAGCTAGGAATTATGCTATCCTTATTTACAATTGATGATGACATTGGTCGTATTATGTGGTATTTATGTAAACCATATATTACCGTATTAATGTTATTTACGGCTTGTAATGGTCGCATCACAAAAATTGCACCTCAGCCTCGTGCTACACACGACCTCGAATGTTCGCCTCCTCCTCCCAATCACTGCCTCACTCATCGATTATGCCTCGTTGTTCTCAAACTCCAAGTTTTGTACAAAATAAATAATAGAAACGAATGCTACAATTGTGTTTTCTTGCACTCTTAGCTAACGGGCCATTTTTCTGTGATTGTTTTCTCGGTGTTCTTCGAGGGCAGTGATACGATCGTCTTCGTTGATTGCAGGTTTATTATGAAACACCATCAAAATCAGGGCAGAGGTTGGGGCTGAGATCGAGAACTTGAGATCTGTAAACCGAAACCTGTCCAGATGACTAATGAGTAACTCAAAATGAATACAAAATTTAGCAAAAGAATCACTACACGCAATAGTTATTATTCAAAATATGCTACCATTGGATTAATCATATATCGTGGAGTAACGTGAATCAAAGCACAGCAAATTATTCAAGCACAATTTGAATTATTTGAATGAAAACGTGACCACACTGAAATGAGATTCGCGCAAATAGCGTGAATTAAGTATAAAAATTAACTATAATATTACTAAAATTAATCCTTTTTTGTATGGACTCCAAGATCATTCTAAATTTATTACGATATTTCCGAGGCAGAAGACGCATGGCCAAATTTTGTTGGTGGCACGCAACGGTCGTTAAATTTTTGGTAGTATGTGGTAAATCAGACATTTTCAAGTACATTTAACAATAACATGTACGCACTATTCGTGCCTCTTCGCGAACTAAATATATACCATAATTTCTTTGATTCAAATGAAGATTTATTAATTTCAAAATTCGTGGCTAAATTAAAATGAGAGCAGACCGACTACTGCCGGTGCTCGCCTTCGGGAGCGTTTGATTATTAGTAAACCCCTGAGATGGTTGACGCTAGAGCTACTGCAATGTAAGCCCCTTAAGATAGACAGTTCAGCGTGCAACAACGGCAACGTGTGAACCTGCCACGCTTAGGCGCGCGACACTACCCATCAGATCAGAGCAAAGGTTGTACCGATCAATGTTAGTGTGTCTACCATACACCGCTCCCATAAAACTGCTGCTGCGGCACTGTATATATACCGCGGCTCACGACTGAACACATGCAGTTTTCAATACCCTTTAGCGTATAATTTATTTAATATATAATTCTTGCGCATATAAAGAAATAAAAATATTTTACTAGTTTTATTTATATAAAATGATACAGTATTTTTTAAAGGATTTGATATATTCGATTGCATGAAATAATTCTTGATTTTTAGACGTGTGTTTTCGGTGGAGCGAGATATTCTTAGGGTAACTTAACTATTTATTGAGATAGGTAGTTTGGGGGCATTTGGTTTATAGATATTTTCATTTTCTTCTTACAGCTTATATATGAAGTAAATTGAGGATTCCTCTCTGCCATTGTTTTTTCTATAAGATATTATATTCTCAATAGTATAATGATATTGTCGGAGAAGTTGATTAGATTTTCAAAAATTTACATTGTGGAAACACATTGATTAAAGAGCAATAATTAAAAATTTGAAATGTTTTGTTCGACAAATTTTGTATGCTAGAATTCAGCAACAATCCTCTGCATTAACTCAAGTTACATTATCGTGATGCAGAATTTTTTTGGCCAACAATGAAATTTAATTTTAATAACTTACATAACTGAACTTGATTTAATTATATTAAATTAGTTACATATGTTTGATACTGTATATCAACATAAATTATTAGAAACAGCATTCGAAAAACGTTAATTCATTTAGAACATTGGAGATATGTGAAAGTACCAGACGTAATGGTTGTCTCTGAATTGCGCTCATTGATGTCATACGATGAACATGGTGTCAAATCAAATGAAATTTGTTTTTAGCTGAACTAAATTATTTATCTATTATCATAGCAAGTACGTTATTTTTAAAAGAACGGGCTTTTTAGTTTGGATACCAATGAAAATTATAGAGATTTATCAATATTAATAGAGTAGCATTCACTACTAAAAAGGAGGAGTCTTGGGTTTTCCACTACTATTTTCGTAGTATTCCAGATTTTAACGTTCACCCAAATCTGTTTACCATTTCTATTTTTGATCTGGGTTTTAAAAATTATTCACAAAGCATGAATAAATAATACATACCAATAAAAAAACTCATACTTATTACATTTGTGTTAAAAAACAATAACCATCAAGTTTTTTCATGAATTTGTTGAATTGTCACGAAAACGTCTGAAATTGAAACGATAGTAGCATGAAGATGACGATAGACTACACGGCACACAGACACAGGCACTGGCAGCGAGAATTGCCAGATTGTTCCTTTTGCGGCTAACATTCCTATCTTTGGCCTTTTTTCAAAACATATGTCAGTTGAATATAAAGTTTGGGCATTTTTGTCATATTTCGGTTTCACTCAATATATTTTAACATCGAAATGAATTTATAGCAATTTGTTTATATTCACAGAGTAATTCTCAGGAAAATGGGTCATAATTTTAATAATCTCTGTATTTTGTGTATTTATGTTATATTACTTAGTAGGCCTTCAATGAAATGGTATTATCATCTATGCATAATTAATTTAACACAAAATATAGAAATAATGGGAACAAAATGGGCTTGATATTGAAATTATACAAGTAAAATTGTGCTTCCGCTTTGTTCGTATTCGGTTAGATAAATACTCTCTTCCATTCATATAATAATATTTATGAATATTTCCAGTATCTTTAATGTAATATGTATATAAATATAAGCATTGATCAAGCTTGTGTAATGCTACAGATAAAAAAATCCGTTCTCGTGTTCAATAATATTTTGAGCACAACTGATTGGAGACAATTATCAGAGTTACCCATCAAGTCGCTGGCTGTTGACAAAGTTAGTATCATTGAACAGCAATGGAAGATAATTAATTTAATTTATTCCAGACATAAATATACATTCATGATCAAAATTCAAAATGATACAGTTAACTTTTGGCTTATATGTATCACCATGAATGATTTTTGGAATTATGTACCGTTACAGTTCAGTGTATCGTAAGTCAAAAAGTAATGTTATTATTTAACTAGCGTTGAATAGGTAAATTCTGGTCCTAGATGCTATTGTTGAAGTAAAAGCATGTGTAATCACGAAATTAAACAATTGAAGTCACAATGCTAATAAACGGAAAATGATGCGTACTTTGCATCAATGAGATACGCACGAGCAATCTCTCGGTTAAACAGTTCTTTTCCAATTCCAATTGTTTTCCATGAGAAGATAATAAGACATATTTTGATGCTTATTTAAAACACTATTCAACCAGCTTAACATTTGTCTTTCATTTATTAAATTAAGATTATTTTCGGTATTCGTGCTATAATGTATGCAGAAATTAAGATTTGGCCTGTTTTTGGCCTTTTTTCAGTTGAATTATGGCCATAAGGTACACCCAAAGATCTGGCGACACTCCTTTCAGAGTTAGCCATTAACGTTAGTTACTAGTCGTTGCTTGCAAGGTGTGGTGTGTCTGGATTAAGCGCGGATCGCTCCTGGAACGTTATCTACACTATGAGGTCAAAGCACAGGTACCGGCATCTACGTGTGGATTAGTAGCAGATGCACTGTTGTGTAGTGCGGTTGTCGTGTTGGTGAAACTCTCTCGCCATTGAATTTGTATTAATCCGGTACTTTCTAATGCACTAACCAGGACTGATTTGAAGTGCGTGCAATTTTGTGAATAATTCAATTTTGATCAGTAGTGTTGAAGCTGAACAAATTAGTCTCAAATACGTTTTCTCGTTCGAATAACTTCCGGAAATATTTTGTGAGAAAGTGAGTGTTTGAAAATAAATAAAACTTGGTTGAGGCCGTGAAGCATTGCATTCGAGCACAATGGAGGACTGTATGCAGGACAACTCACGGCATGTCAAGACAGAGCTGACAGATGCTGGGTCCATGTTGTCTCCATCTCTTAACTCTTTTGTGGACTGGAACGTTAATGGACTGGTGAGTTTGATGCGTCACTTTCATAGTTCTTACTGGTAGTGACTGATAGTTCTTACTGGTTGTGACTGATTGTTCTTACTGGTAGTGACTGATAGTTTTAACTGATAGTGACATAGTTTTAACTGATGGTGACTGATAGTTCTAACTGTTGAACGGCAATGGGCTGTTCGGTATTATGCAAAACAGTTCTTGCTGTTGCTGATGGTTGAAAGTACACTCCAACCATGTCTAGTAGTCCGTGGCGTCACGGTGGTAATACAAGTTGTTATCTATTTGTATTCCTGTAGTAAGTGTTCATACACTCTCTGAACAATTGTGTTAAAATTTGAACTTTTTGTATGTGTGACTTTTTGGAGCATGACTATTATGATTTCTGAGGATGGTTACTATGATATTTTGGTTTATCATCGAAACTAATTGCTTGTCAACGGTTGAAGTCTGATTGACTTGTAAGCTTAAGAATAATTTTCGTAGAAAACCGCCTTATATTTCTAGGGAACCAAGACAGGTTATTATGAAGCGTGTGATCTTAGTTTTGTCCAAAAACTCCTGTTTTGGGAACTAGACAACTAAACTACAGCGAGTTCTCGTCACCGTTGTGAAATTAAGGTTCCGTGTGACTGTTCTGCCCAGCCAGCGTGTGCATCACGCTGAAGTTATAGGAATAAAAGGCGAGTTTTGCAGCGTGTCTAGTAGTCACGTGCTCAACTGTTTTCTTACCTGACATCTGCTAGCGTTCACTCAGTGTACTTGACACCCCCTAACCCACTACTTCCCCCTCCCTCCCGTGTCAACTACTTGTCTGTCGTGTGTGTGTGTGTAGTTCCAGTACTGCGTGATAGTCAGGCTGCTCACACCTGCATGTGCGTCGTGCCCACTTCAATGGAGTCATGTAAACCCATTAACCACCAAATTATTTACAGACTCATTAAACTGTTGCGTTAATTACCATTCATCTTTATTCATTTTTGTGTAATTTCACCGTAATTTGAACGAAGCATGTTATAATATGAGACTAAAGGGAATGATTATCTCTGGGCACATGAGTTTTCATCTGGCATTGCTGTGTTAGCAAGTGTTTGAGATGCAGCACCAGCAGCTGTGCCTGGGATCGTCCAACAACTACGCCTGGACAGTTTTACTAGAGTCACAGGATGTCAGCACTCGGTACTGCTCCTATTTTCCGCTTGCCTTCATGTACTTTAGATTGCGTCTCTCCGTACAGTGTTACAGCATTCCTCGTGCAGTTTATAGGTTTCAATATCTATATAGTTTAATTGGCTTGCTTATTTCACCATCGCACGGCCTCACCACCACGAGCACAGGCCGTGTTATCACCCATCGACCATTCGTTGCTCCGCCCTCCGCTTCTGCTACGTCATACAAATTTCCCTCACAGTTTAAATTCTTTCAAACGTTCTCACAGTTTCTAAATAGAATGTATGTACTCTGGAATAGTTTCCAGTCACTCTTGAATCAGCCAGACTAGTTTGTAGTGGGAGACAGAGAACGCTGAAATTACTCCTGGGCTTTATATTGGTAGCAGTTACGGAGAGAATTCCAACTTGTAAAGTGCGTATATACGAATTCTCGAACAACTAATATAATAAAGCCAACATTAAAAAAAAGGTTATGAGATATTGTTGTCTGTTTCGAAATTATTAAAGGAAGACTATGGTATGGAATGCGATTTATTTAGGTAGTTTTATTAGTGCTTTTGGGTTTTCAGTGTTGCCGTCAACATGCGCTGTTGCTGGCGGTAGCGCCACGTGGCGGAGAAG
>VCRD01001160.1:2444-12816 GCA_006783055.1 Trinorchestia longiramus | reverse complement strand
GCCAGATGACTGGGCCAGATGACTGGGCCAGGTGACTGGGCCAGGTGACTGGGCCAGGTGACTGGGCCAGGTGACTGGGCCAGGTGACTGTACCAGGTGACTGGGCCAGATGACTGTGCCAGGTGACTGTACCAGATGACTGTGCCAGATGACTGTACCAGGTGACTGTACCAGGTGACTGTACCAGGTGACTGTACCAGGTGACTGTACCAGGTGCCCTTGAACACTCCCTTCATCCACTGCTTCCACCCGACATCACGTGCCTCGCTGTGTGGCAGCTCCTCTAAGTCATTCTTCAAGAGCTTTTTCATGTGGCTCCTGAAAAACATTTTTGCTCGTTGCTTAGAAGTCATGAACTGGAGGTAGGGTAGCTGGTGCAGCCCTGCATTTATGCACCTCCACCATCACTTGGAGTATTGGTGCATCTCCACCATCACTTGGAGTATTGGTGCATCTCCAACATCACTTGGAGTAATGGTGCATCTCCAACATCACTTGGAGTAATGGTGGATCACTTGGAGTATTGGTGCACCTCCACCATCACTGGAGTATCGGTGGATCACTTTGAGTATTGGTGCACCTCCACCATCACTTGGAGTATTGGTGGATTAGTTGGAATTTTAGTGCCCTTCCACCATCACTTGGAGTATTGGTGCACAATCTTGTCTTCCTTCCCATAAAAACCAACTGGTTCATTCCCATGTTTATAATTGCTGGAATTGGTCTCTGCATCGTGATGTGCACAATAGCTACGTGCATGTACATACACCTTTTAAATAACTATAGGTAGACTTCAAAAACAACAAAACCTTTATACATTTAGAAAAAACAGTTACGCAGGATGAAGATCTGAAAAATGATCAGAAAATTTACTCCAGGGAAATTGACACGAGTAGGAATAGATGAATTTTGAAAACTGGGTAGATAGTAGACGAGCCGTCAATCTGTAGTAGATGTAGAGCAAGTCTACCTTGGTAGGATGCGCTTTATCAGCTCATTGTCTGTCACAGCTCCTTTTAGTTCGCAATCTAAGTTTTGCTTCGCTTTACTCTGTCTGCTAGCAAGCCTTTGCCAGTCAGTCTGCCAAGATTCAGTTTGCCACATTGTCTGTCGTGTCTTTGCCACATTCAGTTAGTGAAGATTCACTTAACACATTCAGTCTGCTAGGATTCACTTTGCCACATTCAGTCTACCAAGATTCACTTTGTCACATTCAGTTTACCAAGATTCACTTTGTCACATTCAGTTTACCAAGATTCACTTTGTCACATTCAGTTTACCAAGATTCACTTTGTCACATTCAGTTTACCAAGATTCACTTTGTCACATTCAGTTTACCAAGATTCACTTTGTCACATTCAGTTTACCAAGATTCACTTTGTTACATTTAGTTTACCTAGATTCACTTTGTCACATTCAGTCTGCAGTGGCTTTGCCACATTCAGTCTACCAAGATTCACTTAACACATTCAGTCTACCAAGATTCACTTTGCCACATTCAGTCTACCAAGATTTACTTTGTCACATTCAGTCTACCAAGATTTACTTTGCCACATTCAGTCTGCAGTGTCTTTTGTCACATTCAGTCTGCAGTGTCCGCCACATTCTGAGAGCCACACTCAGCCCGCAGTGTGGCATGAAGATCAGGATCACTTGTTCAGAATCATAGTTTCCTGCGAGGGAGACTAAGCTTGTCTGTCCTCGTCAGCATGTTGGTAGATTGAAAAGTCGTACTACCCGCCATACCTACCCTCACTGGTTGTTGGAGTTTGTTGTGCACTCAGTTCTGTGGTCAGGAAGATCTCATTTCCTTAATTCGTGGAAATACTTGAACTTTGAGTACAATTTTCTAGAGATGTACCGATAATATCGGTATCAGCAGTATCAGCCTTTTTCTCGAATATCGGTATCGGCGTCCAAAAAAATGAAGGATCCTAGCCGATACTCCGATACTTATATATGTACTATGTTCACGAGACTGGTAATGCAAGATTTTGGGAGACAAGCTTAATAACGAACGTTAACTGTGTAAATTGATTAATTCATCAGATATAATATTAAACATTTTGTTTAATGTTAAATATAGCAAAAATTATGATTGAAAATGAATAATTATTGTCGCAACCTATTTCATTTATACAGAGAAAAGGGGCTTGAGTGTGCGTACGCGTGGGTATTCACAAACACGCGCAAGAACACTTGTCATCTGCCAGAGATCACGCAATGCATGCTAGTAGGATGCTACTTAATTTAAATATTTCGTAATGAATAATGCCTATTATTTAGTTTACAGAGTTCGTAACTTCGTATTAAATATTGCAAAATATAAATCTCGAGTAAATTAACTTTCAGTTGTATGCCTCAAGATACTTTGATATTACAGAAAAAAACAACTTGGCATCTCGTGATTCACGAAGCCTGGTTAAGTTCAGTGCGCTACAGGCGGTTGAGCCGTGAAGGTTGTAGGTGTGTGTTTCTTGCTTGTGCTGAACTATCATAGCCTTTACCAGCAACAGAACTTTAAACTCAGGAGTATAGAAACATTTTATTGTCAACGAAACAAATGAGGCAAAAGCTACATGTACTGTATGTAATATAATACATCTTCTTCATGAGGTGGAAAAGAAGGCAAATTCTTCAACACAACAAACTTGAGAAAACACTTAACGAGTAGCCATGCTGACAAATACAACTGTTTAACAAAAAAGAGGATCTCAAGAAAGAAGAACAAACTGTTAATAAAAAGCGGCAACTAGATAATTTCTTACAAAAGCAGCAATAAATGCATGCACTTCAGAAGATATTAAAAAAAAGAAACTCAAATGATCACCAGCGAAACCATTGCTCGCCAGTAGTCTTTGGACATCAATAGTGATCAATCGCAAGTAATACATAGAGCTGTTGGAGAAATGATAGCAAGTGACTGTAAACCACTTTCAGTGGTTTAGGACATAGGTTTCTCTCGTTTGATGCAAAAAGTAGAGCCTAACTATGTCCTTCCTAGCCGAAAGTCCTTCTCGGAAAAAGTTCTGCCTGAAATTCATATCAAAATACGTAATAAAGTAAAGAACATAGTTGATTCTAAAAACATAAATTTCACCTCTGATATTTGGACAAATAATGCCAACCATTCATTTATAAGTCTGACAGCGCACAGCATCAACATAAATTTTGAAAGAAAAATTTTGGTTTTGCGAGTTACTCCTTTTGCTGGCTCTCATACATCAAGCAAAATTTTTGAGGTAATGGAGAGCGTCATTTCTGATTTTGATGTGCCATTTTATAAAGTACATGTGCTTGTTCGTGATAATGGCGTCAATATGGTAAAAGGCATAGTCGATACTGGTCACAGTGGCCTGGCTTGCTTCTTGCACGCATTACAACTTATTATTCATGATGTTTTATTTGAGCAAAGAATAGTCAAAGATATGATCACTAATTGCAAGAAAATTGTTGGCCACTTCAGTCATTCTTCGCTGGCTTGAGGAAAACTCTTGACCCTACAAAAACAACATGAGCTGCCTGAGCATAAACTCATTCAAGACATGTCCACGAGGTGGGACAGCACCTATTTCATGCTAGATCGTTTGTGTGAGCAAAAGAAGGCCGTTGCCAGCTACTGCATGCATACAGTAAACATGTCATTACTTGATGCAAACAAATGGAATCACAAAGTTGACAAGCTTGCTAAAAGTATTCCATAACACAACAGTCTGCCTGAGTGAAATCCTCAACCGCCTCAGAAATCATTCCACATATAAACTTCTTGGAGCTCTTCATTGAGAAGGCGTGTGGCAGTACCAGGTGAGAACAGTGGTCCTTATTAAGTTACCCTTTCGCTACTGTGATGCAGATATCAGAACCTTTTCAACATATTTAACATCAAATTTAAAAAAAAGATGCTTTGTGATGTTTTACGGTCACTGCATTGTCCTGATCAAGCTGTAGCTTGCACTGCGCTACCAGCTTTTGCACAGACACGTGTTACTCTGCATCTTAAAATGTGCTTAAATTGAAAATGCCTGAGAAGTCCCGTCAGGACTATAAGGGTTAAACTAATATTCAAATTTTAAATATTTTCTAATTTACCTTTATTTTCCAATTAACTTAATTTTTTAAACATATTTCCAATAGCTCACTATTGTTTTTTTTCTTCCTGCAGGTACTCAGGTCTTGGATCTACTCTTGCTGCTCTTTAAGACTCGATGAAAGAACAATTAAAGGATTATCTTGCAGATTTCAATGCTATCTTGGCTACGTATTTTGATCCAAGATATAATCTTACATTGTACAAAATTGCTGCTGATGATACTACTTCTATCACCAGCTTGGTCGACTGGTGAGCGAATCTGCTTGCGAGCGGAAAGACCCGGGTTCGGATCCCGCTGCCGACATGGTTGACGCTGCTAGAAATACGGCATAGGACTTGGGTAAAAAACTGAATAATTATCGAAGTAATTATCCGACCCAAGAATGGGCCAGAAGGTTCGTTCCTATCGCCTCATTCTATTCTATTCTATTCTTCTAGAATGAAGTTAAATAGCATAACTGAAGCGCTTGCTCGTGTGACAAAAAAAAGATTCACAGAAGCAACCCCTGGCAAGAACTGATATTGACGAAGGTGCCTTTCAGCCTATGAACCAACTGGACTTGCTGGAGAAGAGGATTAGGATTTGTTAGACTTTGATAAGTTCATGACTGAAATTTCATCAACATCTCATTCAACTGCAGAGAAATCACGCCAAAGAACCTCGACAAAAACAGCAAAGAAACAGTCGTCAAGAAGCAAAGATAATTCAACTTTGCAATCTGTGAAAAAGGAAATGAGGCTCTATGAAAACATGGAAATGTTGCCTAAAGAAGGGAATCCTTTCATGTGGTGGCATGAAAATAACCCTAGGTTTCCCTGGCCATCAGTGCTTGCAAGTAAATATTTATCAGCCCCTCCCTCATCAGTGGAGAGCGAGCGTATTTTCAGTGTAGGTGGGAATATAAACACCTCTTAAAGGAACAGGCTCTCGCCTGATACTAGTGAAAGCTTAATGTTTCTGCACCACAACATTGGAATCTTTGAATTTGAGTATTGAATGTACAGTTATCAAAGATATCTATCTTTATCCTAAAGGAGTACGGTATATTATCTTGACGGAATATATTATCATTGTGTTTCATGTTTAATGGTTGTACGGGTGCAGTCCTGAGTTGCCTAACAGTGCGTAGTTGTTCCTTCTTATTAATGTGTATTACTATTTATTATAAAAATAAAAATATCGGTATCTGTATTGACACCTTGAAAAATTAAGTATCGGTATCGGCCACTTTTCTGGTATCGGTGCATCACTACAATTCTCCACACGTTTTCATGTGCTCTCGGTGCATTGTCGGAGTGGTGACGATGTGTTTTTTGTGTGTCTGTGTTTGTTCAGGGCTTTTAATACAGGAATTAAAATACGTGAATTTCAATCTTCATGTTTTTAATTGCAATTCGTATTTTCTTGTGGAAACGTTGTTCAAAATCATCAACTGTAATCTTATAATGTCGTGATCCAGCGGAAGAATACCGACGATCGCAATAATAGCATCAAAATGAGTTTCTAAGTCAACATTAATTAAAGTTTTATTATAGAGACGCTGATATTGGATAATGTACTAATTGTTAATATCAATAATAGGCGAGACATGCGTCAATAAAAATTATGAATAATTTTTATATAATAACTATTACAATTTTATTGTTAAAATGATTAAAAGTAATATTGTTCTCATTTTAGTAATATTAATAATATTGTTATCATTTAATAATAGTAATGATAATAATAATAGTAATAAGGATGTAGGAGTAAGTGATGTACTGATGTGGAGGTTCCAACAGGCTAGTGATCAGCCAAAGCGGCCGCGCCCTGCACATTGTGGGGCAACACCAGTTCCTTGACTCCCCTGAGTGGTTTGGAGTGTCTTCTGACGAGTTCTTCCAGGTGAGTGGTTTGGAGTGTCTTCTGACGAGTTCTTCCAGGTGAGTGGTTTGGAGTGTCTTCTGACGAGTTCTTCCAGGTGAGTGGTTTGAAGTGTTTTCCTGCAGATATGTGTGGTCTATTTATGTACTTATCTGTTCCAAGAATTTCAAATTCGTCCAGTTTTTTTAAATTTCGTGCTCATGCGATCCTAGTTGTCTTATGTGTAGCTCTCATAAATGTGTTCAGTAGTGCATCTCGAAGGGTACAAAACCAAGGTTCTTACTCACAATTTTTTTCGAGTATTCTACATATGCGTCATTTTATTGAATAAAAATACTAGACAATTTAATTCTAATACATTTTTAACTTTTAAATTCGATAACTGCGTTCTTTTAAGACGCCTTTCACGGGGATTTGTTTGCTACGAATATGCTGTATGACTCCCTACGGTCTCCTGTTATATATTAGAATAAAGTATCGTAACAAGGACAAGCTGATTGGTCCATACTTCGGTTGCTAGATAAGTCCCATGCCATCTAAACTCGAGATACCAATCACATCCAGGCGCCGTAATTGCACAAAAGCATCAAGAGTAAAGAAGAATAGGATAAAATATTGTTTAAATTATCACTGGCTGGCAGGTGTCAGCGACGGCCATAGAGGATTCCCGAGTTCTGATCTGGCACAGAGACAAGCTCAAGCTCTCCATCAGTAGCGACCCCTTCCTCGTGGCAGTGTTCGACCACATCCTCGGCAGGGACGTCGTCAAGAAGCTCATGCAGGTACGACATTGTAGCTCTTGTGTTCTCTTTGCAACCTCAGATGCTTCTTCTTCTTAGGAATGTACGCTTTGTGATCTGAAGATGTAGAGAGTGCGCTAGTGTTATGGTGTAGAGTGCGCTAGTGTTATGGTGTAGATAGAGTGCGCTAGTGTTATAGTGTAGAGTGTGCTAGTGTTATGGTGTAGATAGAGTGCGCTAGTGTTATGGTGTAGAGTGTGCTAGTGTTATGGTGTAGATATAGAGAGTTGACTACTGTTATTCTGGTTTTTGTACATCTAAGAGGAAAAGGGGCTGAACATGATTCATGTCAGGGGATTAAACTGCGTTGATTTATTTACAGTTATTGCTCTCGTGTATCTACAGTGCGATAGAATACATGTGTATAATTGAAAACTGCCTGTTAAAATATGGAAAGCTTAAAACTAGAGAACAAGGAACCTGTTATTTTCAGAGGAAGATATCGGTTTGATTCCTGAATGTTGTGATTTCGATAGAACAGAGCACACATAATCCTAAAATTTGAATTCGTCTAGTTTTTGTGTAATTTGTGCGAAGTACACAGGCTGACGATAAGGTACACAGGCTCACGAAGAAAGTACACAGGCTGTGAAGTTGTAGTTTACGAGTAAATAAATTAACTTCTATTAGCTTTTAGTTTTTTCATCATTTTGATGCTGGTGTTGATGAAACAGCAAAGTAGCTGCAACTAAATCTTGGAGTTTATATGTACATCGTTATATTGACTAATTCTTAAGTAAGATAAATTGCGTGCTAGATCTCGGCAGACAAATAGGTTTAATATCACTTGATGTTAATAGAAGATTGTCTTAACTCGTCGTGTTTATACAAGTTGCGACAACATAACTTCCTTTTTTCAAAGCGATTTCCTCTGAAAAATAGGAAGTTATGTTGCCGCACCCTGTAGCCTTGTGTCGTGTAGACCTCCATTTATTGTGGTGTTTTCAGTTGATAGTCGGGGCTGATGTCAGGCTTCCTACATCGTATGTTACCGTAATTTTTATGTCTATGCTATTTCTGAGTATTCTTTTGTCCATGCCATGTGTGAGTGTGGATTAATTTTTTCTGATTTTTTTCTACAAAAATTGTTGATTTTCAATGGTTACCTTTTCTGAATTAAAACGTCATTTGACGTCCTTTTACCGTGTCACAAATTAAATCAAAATTAGTTTTTTTTAAAGTTTGACAACCCTTAAAACATTTCTTCCTTTTCTCGTTTACTTCCGTTCCAGTCAAACCCAGTTTTGTTCTCATTTACTTTTTTCAATTTTTCATTTTTCTGTTCTTGAAATTGAGTTACACTTTCATTATGAATGTATCACTGATATTAGTGAAGGGTCTTGGATGTTGTCCTTATTTTCTCACGCTTATTTCCAAACTGTTGTTGGGATTTCATCTTATCGAATAAAATTAACACTCAGGGTGTCAATAAAATCTCCTTACCATTTACCAAGTCTCTTTACCTAGAAATGTGAATGAGACTTTATGGACACCCTGTATGTTGCCTAATATAGAACAATTCAGTATTGGAACCCGCAAATTAATGCTAATGTACTAATGTACTGCAGCATGTACGAACTGCGTCCACACACACACACACACACGTACATCCTCTAGTTGCCCTCATTTTTTCTTTGTTATAATGACAAATATCAACAATATGAACTTCTCGTAAAAATATTTACTTTTGTACGTCTAATATTCCATCAACTGAGTGTTAAGTATTCCCCATTTGAATGTAATTTCTGCTTTGTGAGTAATATTAGCCCTGATGAGTATAATATTCATGCCCTCATTGCGAAATATTTTGTCAATTCTTTGTTTGGAGTAATATTTGAGCTTCTCATTGTGATGTCAATTATAAAGTGTATGATACCTCCTCCCCCCTTCCCCCCTTGCAGGGTAGGTAACCTACTAATGTGAGGACCTGACAGGTAGGCATGACAGGTAGGCGTGACAGGTAGGCATGACAGGTAGGCATGACAGGTAGGCGTGACAGGTAGGCGTGACAGGTAGGCGTGACAGGTAGGCGTGACAGGTAGGCGTGACAGGTAGGCGTGACAGGTAGGCATGGCAGGTAGGCAGGCCTAAACACTAGGCCTCCTCTCTCTCAGCTCTCTGTCTGTCTTCAGGTGTACCTACCTTCCGTATGAGTGTGATGAGTAGCATGGGTATGTGGTGAGCATCATAACGATGATAACATCATGAACAAATACGGATGTCTAGCTCGTGTGAACAAGTATGGGCTGCAGTTAACGAATGTGCTACTAATTCAAATGTGGGGAACGGATTTCTTTCTAAATTTTCAACCTTATGAAATAGTCAAAAATACCTTAGTTTCTTGAAGACAATATCCATGGTAAGCAACGTCATGATACATCGTGTACGACCAAGTCAGGTGCTGATACCACGTGGTACCTGGTCATGCCACGTGGTACTTGGTCATGCCACGTGGTACCTGATCATGCCACGTAGTACCTGGTCATGCCACGTGGTACCTGATCATGCCACGTGGTACCTGATCATGCCACGTGGTACCTGATCATGCCACGTGGAACCTAGTAAACATGGACAAAGCTGAGCCATCGAGAAATATGCGAAGTTTCTTGTCCCAAATGGGTCACTTGTCTTGAATGGGTCACTTGTCCCAATTTTCCACGGCTTTCCTCCCCACCAAATTCAAGCTTGTACGGGCTTGCGTTACATCTTCGCATTCTTTTGAAAATTTCAGTTTAATCGAAAATGTTTCTGAGTGAAATAAGTGTATCGTGCCAAGACGCTGTGCTGCTGCTGCTGCTGCTGCTGCTGCATCAACGTGTCTTGCAAACAAGGAACACTCACTAAACTGACGCTTTGTCATCTACAGAGTGCCTTTTACGAACTTTTTCGTTCCTCTGACCAGCTCATATTATCACCGTAGCTTTTGTTGAAAGAGTGTCGTTTTCCTCTTAAAGGATCATTGTTCCATTTTCATTTTTGAAAAAAATCACATTTGAAATGTATCTGTTTCTACTTTAAAGAATCACTTGTTCTCGTTTTACTTGAAATAATCACGTGTTTGAGATTCATTAACACAAAGTACATGGTGGGCCAGAAAGGATGCCGCATTAAAGAACTTATAACCCAAAAACTATTTGGGATAGGACATAAAACTTTGTCAAAACATTGATTAGATTTATGAATTTAACTAAAAAATAACATTTAAGTGTGGAAAACAATCTTTGTTAAGTGATGCCCGTTTTCGCGACAGCACATTTCTAACCTTTTTTAAATTTTCTGTACCCTTCGTTAATGTGTTACCGTTAATTTGCTCGATTTCCTCTTGGATGTTTCTCCTTTATGAAGCGATTGTGGTAGGTTTATTAATGTCAACTTTTCCCTTAAGGTAAAAGTCCCATCGATAAAAGTCGGGTATGGTTAGGTCCGGGGATCTAGGCGGCCAGTTAACATCGCCATGCCGAGAGATCAATTTTTGCGGAAACAAGCGATTTAAAAGAATTATTGTTTCTCTCGCGGTGTGACTCGTGGCGCCGTCTTGTTGATACCAAATGTTTCTCAGATGTCTTGCTTCAAGTTGAGGCTCAAGGAAAGTACTGATCATATTGCGATATCTTTCTC
>VCRD01001159.1:106956-162187 GCA_006783055.1 Trinorchestia longiramus | reverse complement strand
TTGGTAGTACTGTCTTTCTGTCACATTTTGAATAATTTGAGCACCAATTTTCTGGTGCGTCTGTTCACGTGAACGGTCAGAGAGAAAGCCTCAACAAGCCTCAACAACACATGTTCACATGGATGCTGATGTTGAAACAAGCATGCCAAGGTGTTGAGACAAGCAACTCTCGCTTTAGCGTCGCTTCATCTCTTCCTTTGATTGGCCCTTCAGTGTGGTGGAAAATGTTTAATGCACTCATTAAATGAAGATTCTGTTCTGAGAAAATTTCTCCAATGAAACAGTGACTGAGCACAAGTTGAGAGAAAATAACATCGTTGGGAGATCCGCTGAAAATTTTAGATAATTAGCCTCACCAGAGAACACAAGAAAAATGTTTAAAACAATAAACAAAAGATCGTGTTCATATTTATTCTTCGCATGATACATTTCTTGCACAAGCATTTACAAAACAGGGTTAAGAACCGTTCTGTAGGGCTTCATTTGCTGCCAGTCTCGCAGCCTTGTTCACTTTATTCAAATAAATGTATAATGGTTGGTCAGTTGTATCATACATTGCCAAAATCCAGTCGAAATATTTATAAAAAATAACAATGTTTTTAATATTAGTAAACCTAATATTCCCAACTCAACCAACCCAATCATGTAGTTTTCATGTAACGTAATACAATGATGTGGTGAAGGTAATACTACGTTACATGATCATCACCTTGTATTGGGCTATGCATAATACGAAACATAATAACATTATACTGAACAATAAATATTGAAGTTAATTGAGTTGCAAATAACACTAAATAAAATAACATTTCCTCGTTGCTGTCAGTGGTCACTCTAAAGTTGGCAAGGTTCCAACTGATGAATGAAATCATGCACGAATGTTCACGCTGAAGTTTACGTGAAATTCTTTGAGTTCTATCCTCACAGGCAACGAACGAAATCACTACGGACTTTATTACCTGCAGCAGATCAAGGTATTTTGTGCCATAAGAATAATTCATTATATGCCGTTTCTTTGAGCGCTACAGGCAGCCAAACAAACCAGCGAGTTTAATTTGGGTGACTGAAGCCGAGTGTGATTGAGCAAACGCTTCGTTGCTTGCCATCGAATCAACAGAATAAATGGGATGTGGCGAGACTGTTAACTGCCTTTGTCCATCACCTGCACGACTGTTTAACAACGACCGACTGAATGTGTATCCCAAAAGAGATTCCATGCACAGTTATGTCGCTTCATGATGGCACAGATTATACTGAGCTCTTATAATTTCATGTAAGATATTGCATGAAATACCATGCTCTACCTCATTTTCCTCTAAAGCTGTACCATTGTTGAGGTTAGAATTTACAAAAAGAGCCAAGAAAAGTACAATTATGTTTTCCTGTTCAGTATTTTGCTGGCACTTATTGGGCATATGGTGATAACTAATCGCATCCAATTGGTATCCTAAAACGCTGTATTAGATGTACAGGCTTTCAAAAATGGAATAGCATATGGTACAGAGGTAAGTAAATATTGGAGAAATGAAAATTAACTGGATAATTAGGTAAATGGAAGATATATTGCTGAACAACTTGGGAGTTTTTTCGTCAAAAATTTAGTTGGTTATTAAAAGTTGTGTGGTCTTATGAACTATTGCAATTTTTCAAAAGTTTTTTGTTTCAACATAAAATTTGCAATGTTTTTCTTTTTATTTATCCTTCAGGCCTAAACTAGCAGTTCTGTATCGTGTATCATGTCATATGCAAGCTTTTCTGAAGTAATTTTGATTTCCCGACCTTATGTGAAGGTTCCGTGAGATTCACAGAAATATTTTCCGTCACGCACTCAGTTACTTCGTCCAACTTTGCTGGTCGTCCTGATCATCTGATCCAGCGCGCTCACAAAGTAACATGAACTTTTTGCCAACGTTCAAGTTACGAAGCAGATGTGTTTTCCCATCATTCGAATCTTTAAATCCGTACGCTTTTACAACTTCGTAATACAAATAATGTTAAAATTGTAAACTGTTTTATTTCCAGTTTGAGGCGGAGTTTCGTTCTGTCCAACGATGTTCTTGTAATTGTTGCCCCATTATTCCATCACAGTTTCATGTGACAGCAGAATCTTGTTGCAGTAAACACCCTCTACGTTTATCGTATTTGCAGCCAATTTTGGTGATTTACGAGGTCTTTCTTCGTTCACTAACGCACCATCCTCGCCATGCACTTCTATTATTCTCTTTGTAACGCATTAATTAGTCACTATATACGATAGACCATCAATCAAAGCGAAAATCAGTGATAGACATATGTATACGTTTGTTTATATTTTTCCGGCAATCCACCAGCAGTAATTGTCCTGCTCCTCTGAGAGAGTGAAGCCATACATGCTACATGATAGTGAAGCCATACATGCTACATGATAGTGAAGCCATACATGCTACATGATAGTGAAGCCGTACATGCTACATGATAGTGAAGCCGTACATGCTACATGATAGTGAAGCCGTACATGCTACATGATAGTGAAGCCGTACATGCTACATGATAGTGAAGCCGTACATGCTACATGATAGTGAAGCCGTACATGCTACATGATAGTGAAGCCGTACATGCTACATGGCACCATATCTTCTTCACGACAAAGTTCACGATGTTTTCTTAGACAGAGAAGAAATACCGACAGAATTGTTAAATATGAATGCCAATTTTATGGTTGATATAGACAATAGTCAACTCAGAGCACTAGGCTATATTGTTTACTGAATGTTAATTCGCTGTAAAGAATAAATTGTAATTATTAGGCTGGCAAACTTGGAACAGGCAGGTGCTTTGAACAGGTACCAATATTTTAAATATTTTTATAGTTCCCAAATATGAATTGAAGATGCCCTTCAGAATTGTCCTCTGTTTCAGTATATGTATATCAATAGTTTTCTTCTGAAATTTTTGTCTCAGATCCCGTGCTGATTATTGTATACAAAGGTTAACAATGACAGTTCTCTCGCACATAGGAAAATCAGTGTGTTTTTCCTCTCATTAATTATTACAAATAGATGTTACGGCGCAATTCTGTTTGTAATTTTTTATATATACGAATTTGCGTTAGCGTTTTCAGTGGCAGCACAATACACTGAATGCCACCTCACGTACAGTACAATGCTCAGCTTACCTCTTCCAAGTTTACTACGGAAAAACTGTTATTTTCATAAGTGTGCACGGCAGATTGAAATATGAACAAAAGATTGATTACATGATGGCATAATCGTGAGAAAATATCAACTGTATTCTGTAAAACATGGACTATTTTCTATTTCCATGTACTATTGTTGATTGGTGTTTGGTTATGCATGTTTTGCTGTCTCTACTCAAGGCTTCTGACTTTATTGACTGGCGCTCGTTTCTTCAATTCGGTGAATTATGTTCTATTGCACCAATAATTCCCTGTAAAGTCCCCAGTGATTACTTTTTAGGAACCTATTTATTATTACTATTCACTAGACAAATTTTGTGTAGTAGGAAAAGAGGCTGAAGGCACAATAATTTTCACTTAATTAACTAAAAAGTATCAAAAAAACAAGGTTTTTGTCCCTTATATTTGTGCAAACTTCATTCAATGTCTTTCTCTTATAACACATTTTTTGAAATATTTTTCTTCATCTTGTTAAAGCTCATTCAAGAGCTCATGTTAATATTTAGAAAAAATAATCAATGAAGTCAACACAAAAGCTTCTTCTCACAAACTTACGCTCAAGGAAAACGTTCTTGTCAAGAATTTTTTGCTGAGCGATCCGTTTTTTAAGCAATAAATTGACTAAATTCTCTTTCTGTTGCAGGGGAAAGAAATTTTTCGATGATGCTAGAGAACTTATTGCATCCATTTGAAAGCTCTCTGTTATCGACTAAGCAGCACATTCAATTACAGATGTATTGAGTGAAGAATTCTTCTTCCATAAAGATTGATTTAGCGCTTGAGAACCATGAGTAGCAAATAGAGCATCTTGAAGAGCAATCTTCAGGATGACTATGATTAAACGCAGCTGAATGGAGCAATGCTGCTGTCCCAGTTGCGCTCTAGAGATGCAGCTTCAAGGAGTTCGTTGAGGTTGCAGTCACAACTTCAAGCCATGTTTGTATTTGGAAGTGGAATTATTTGAGTTACTGGCACCACACGACACCAAGTTTTAATTAATTTGTAAGCGCTCACTTCTCCTGTATCCTACAGCAGCCTAACCACTCTGTGCTTGCTGCTGCTTCCTCAACCAACAAATTCACTGCGATTCACTGCAAGCTGAAGCAACAAATTCACTGAGATTCACTGCAAGCTGAAGCAACAAATTCAGTAAGGTTGACTGAAGCTCAGCAAGCAACCCACGGGAAATGAACAGCGCCTCTGCGCGATGAGAGAAGGATGTGGTGTTGTAGTGTAGCACTGTACTACAGTGTAGCACTGTGTTGCAGTGTAGCACTGTACTACAGTTTAACACTGTATAACAGACTAGAATAAAACAACAAGAACAAGCCGTTTTGTCCATTGTTGGGTTTCAGCTTGAGCTTCATGCCGTCCAACATCGGGCCATCAATCACTAACATGTACTTCAAATACGCACACACATTTCTGTCACGTACACGATCCTTAATCACGCACAGGCATTTCAGCCACACACATGTACAGCAATCATACACAGGCCCCAAGAGCTAAGAAAGATATAAAATCAGTACCTTACAATACTAGATTTTTTATCCAGTACTTGTCGAGACAATTTTTGAATGTGATCCCAGTGCAGCAGTAACGATATTTTCTGGCAGCTGGTTCTACGTTCCGTCAATTTTCACTGTGAAGAAATTTAAAGCCTGGGATATTTTGAAATTGGCTAGGAGTATTATTTTGTTTTTGACTTGTATTTCTGGTTTGCGCTCTATAATTTCTGTCAAAGACTGTGTAGCATTGTACTGCAGTGATGACACAGCTGGCAAGGCTATAGTTAGCATCACTTATCATTTCCTCAGATGTTGCAGGAGTGGCTAATAGTTTGGAGCAAGAAATTAATATCCGCCCTAAGATTTTGCAGTATTGTAGTACACGTTATTTCTGTGTTATGAGTTAACAGTATTGTGGGGTGTGTTAGCCAAGTTACCTCTCAAAAATGGTTCACATAATCACGAGCATCAAAATTCAGGAGTGGAATAAATTTTTATATTTTAATGGACTCGCCAACGTGACTCATTGCTAACAACTCTTCAATGTCTCTTGTCCCACACCACCTACCTCACCCCACACCACCTACCTCACCCCACACCACCTACCTCACCCCACACCACCTACCTCATCCCACATCTTCAGTTTTGCCCCACCAGACGCTCAACCTTCCTATATTCCCTGTGGCCTGATTGTTGTCAGGAAGCCCTCAAGAATTTCGACATGTAGTCTACAAAACACATCGCTCGCTAATGGCCTCATTGTGTGAATTATTGTGTCATTGTATGTGTCTCTCACAGCTCTCTGTAGAGCTGGAGCTTGATGCAATGAAGGCATTCATTGATATTAAGAACTGAAAGCAATTATTTTCAACTGCGCAGAGGAACAGGATTCTGGACGAACACAACGCTGTACGTGACTGTACAGAGGTAAACCTCCAAAAAAGCGCACTACACTACGAGACGAAACATTTCAAATCAACATGTGCAAGAAGAGGAGATTTTAAATTTAGAGTCGTATTATTCATACATGAGGCCATAGGCTACAGGGATTCAAGTAAAAATACTTTTATATTTACAAGGCCTTTTACACCCTATTACAGGTACACACAGAACCATTTTATAGTTACTACATGGGACTGAAAAACAGGGCGCTAATTGTAAAAGCTTAGTCCAGGTGTTACAATCGTGCAGCAGAGTATGTGTGAGTACGGCGTATGCAGCACATGCAGCAGTACAGATGTGCACTATGCGCAGTGCAGCACACAAAACAAACCATGACACGCAGTAACACAATTCATATGAATGTGCTGCCAGACGTGATATCTTGTTTTCATTAATTACATGAACTAATACAATCTCTGTACACGTATAACACTGTACTCATGCACAATATAGGATCTGTTAAAATAAACCATGAGTGGAATGTTTGGTGTTCCATGACAACGGGATGACGTTTCAAACAATTGATTTCTACTTAATAACGACAATCTTAGTACTGCTATTACTTACTAAGCACCAATAACAGGTATAACACACATTGATAGCTGCCTGAGTGACAGAGACATTTATATTCTTATAGGTACCTGCATTAATTCATTTATCGATAAAAAGAATTTACTTTAGTTACTGAGATACTATCAATAATCTTTAACGTCATCCAAACAATAACTTCTCCGAAGGATGTCACCATTAGCTTGCATCCATGATTCATTGACTTAACAATTGCTCAGTACAAATCATTGCACTTGCATTTGGAAGCAACCACCAGCGAATGGGTGTAAGCGTGTAGCAACACAACACCTGGTATTGCGTGTGTGTAGCAACACAACACCTGGTATTGCGTGTGTGTAGCAACACAACACCTGGTATTGCGTGTGTGTAGCAACACAACACCTGGTATTGCGTGTGTTTAGCAACAAAACATCTGGTATTGCACCTGGGAATGTAGAGTTCACAAACGCTGAATTAACTTAGGAGTTTCTGGACAGCGTCGCGCTGGTCAATGCAGACCCGAGCTCTGATTGAGATGGAATGTTGGGTTGCCTATGAGGAGATTGACAACGTGCCTTCAACTGAAGGATAATCCACGGCCAGCGAGTAAACAGTATTTTCTAGAACAATTGAATGACCTCAAGATAAGCTTTGGAGTTACAGGAAGCGTTCTGTGTTGTCGGTGCACACTGGCCAAACGTCCTCTGCAAGTACCTAGAGTTTGCTTATATTTTTAACGTGCACCTATGTGTTGACATTCCAGTGTAGGATATTAGCGGATTTTTTTCTAACAAATGGCTTTTTACAATGAGCTAAATCTTACTTGCAACACTTGCACAATTTAGCTGGTCTAACTAAGCCCACATTCTCGACGCATGTGATCTTTTTTTTCTTTCCGAGTTATTCTCAAGAACGAACCTGAATCTTATACTCTGAACTGAATTTTCCGGGGCCTTCAAGTGACATGCGACCTCGGCAACTACAAGACACAATTGAGATTTACGAGGTGAGATGCTCAACCTGCGCTTGTACGTTTCTTCACTCGATGACCTCTAGCAGCAATCAAGATGATGGAAAGCATGCTAGCTATGACCTAATTTTGCAACAGATCATAGCCTAATGTTGTGTAACCTAGCTTTTTATTCCACTGTTCATTGGCTCGCCCTGCTGTTCTAAAGAACAACAGAAACTAATCGACAATGATTTACCTAAGCTTCACTATTATTTCTAACAAATTCCAAATAGAACTTTTAAAGTATATTTTCTTAAGCAATGTGGACTTCATTACTTGGTTCAAAACGAACGACGACAACTGAGTTTGCATAATCTCTAGCATAATATAGTTCAGGACATACTGGGATCAATTTTCCTCGTAAAAAGTCACACCGCTCAACCATAACAGACTTAAAAAAGACACTTCTAAAGCCTTCCAATATTTAATGGTAAAGAGGCCGCAGATAATATGAATATGTAATATCAGGTCTCTTTTACAAAGAAGGGATCTCTAGGAAGACTTTTTGATTATGTGAGCGAGCATACGAAGCACTACAACGTTTGTTATTTTAGCCAGACTAGTCACATAATTTCTGTACTCTATGCTGGAACAACTGCAGCTCGGTGGAGTCCAGTACTCACTCGTTCACACGTGAACGTCCCAATATCCACGGACCATTGTAAAAAAAAATAAGTTTTTTTCAAAACCATGAAGACTGATGATGTGCTGTGTGAACTGTTCATTCTAAAAAAGAGAATGATTTAAATCTATACAGATACTGATGATTAGACAAAAGTAATATTACACGGGTATGCATTCCAATTTTAGTTACAATATTGACTAGCATAATGAGAGTATCGGTCATCAATATAAATTAATTATCACATTAAGGGTATTAGTTCGTTATGTGATACCGAAAGAATTTATTCACTTCTAGGTCATTGAAAAACTTTGATAATGGTACGGCTAGTAAAAGAGTTCAGTGAAGAAAAAAGTATGAAAAAACTTGTGTAGTTCTGTAACATACGATCATAAGTGAAGTGTCTCTTGTAGAATGCTAGTGTGCGTACAGCGCGTACCAGCTCATGCTAGTGTGTGTACAGCGCGTACCAGCTCATGCTAGATTGTGTACAGCGCGTACCAGCTCATACTAGTGTGTGTACAGCGCGTACCAGCTCATACTAGTGTGTGTACAGCGCGTACCACCTCATACTAGTGTGTACAGCGCGTACAGCTCATACTTATTGTTTGGCTGAGGCGAGATGATGTTTTGAGTCACCAAGATGTTAAACAACGATTTGACTTCTACTGATATTTGTGGTAATTACTAGTAATTAGAGAGTAATTAATGGTGTTGAAGGATAATTTTACTGGTATTTGGGATAGTTACTGGTATTTTAAGAGTAATTATTGGTGTTGAAGGATAATTTTACTGGTGTTTGGAGGTAATTACTAGTATTTTAAGAGTAATTTCTGGTGTTGAAGAATAATTTTACAGGTGTTTGGGGTAATTACTAGTATTTTAAGAGTAATTACTGGTGTTGAAGGATAATTTTACTGGTGTTTGGAGGTAATTACTAGTATTTTAAGAGTAATTACTAGTGTTGAAGGATAATTTTACTGGTGTTTGGATGTTATTCTAGTGGTCTGGGGAGTAATACATGAGGTGTTTGGAGTTTATTCTACTGGTAATTTGAATAATTCAGTAAGCTGAAACGCATTTTCTGTCTTGAGTGGAGACCAACGTACTCTGTAACTGATTTCATAGACTGGTGTTGTTCCAGTTTTTTTATTTTAGAACACTTTCTCACTCAAACACAAAATAAGTTGTACATGAATTAAGTATGATCTGGCTTCAGGGCTTGTATTAGTAACACTTTTAGCTTTCAGGGCAGCAGTTCATCTATTATGCCTGTCCAAACTATGAACGAAGTTCAAAAAAATCTAATCGAGTTGAAACAAGCCTACCTTGGAGCAGACGAAATGGCAGCTGCACGTTCACAAAATTTTTTCATTGTAAATTGAAACTATTTTTTCCTTCAACGTGATCGTTGTAGTCAGCTACGTTAGGCAAAGACCAGCACTATTGTAATGAAAATTGAGAACAACTTTCGTCCAAATAATACTTGAAGTATTTAGCCTAGAAATGATTGCTATTTGAGTGACCCTGCAGTTACCGAAAGATTATCCCATACTAAACTTTTCATGTAATTCTATGAACAGATTAAAATGTTTTGTAAGAATAATTTTCAATATTAATCATGATGTGATTTGGAGCACACTTTGCTCTCAGTCCAAGAGTCCATACGAAACTTCAAAAACCAAAGTGCAAGGTCGTGTATCATCGTTCATAAGCCAGAATTCTATTACAAAGATGATGAAATTACCCTTTGATGAGAAACCAGATTTAAACGTCTCTTTTGATGTATTCTGCCTCGTTTTGACTTTCAGACACGACGTTCAGGAATGCATTCCCACTCTCCCCCACACGCCGACAAAGAGATCGACAAGTTTCGCCTGCGTGACCCTCCAAAGAAACGTTAGCCTCAAGTGACCGAGTTTTCATTACAGCAGCGCAATATTGTACAGACTCGCTGGGCTCCCTAGCATTTCAAGAGAAAATATATGAACGCAAGACTTTGCAGTGTGTTTCGCTAATTGAATCAACATTTAGCAAATCAAGCTCGTGACATTCTGCTGGAGTTCAAGTGTAGCGATCAATTGCAATCATCGCGACATGGGAGTGAGGTCTCCAGCGATCTCTGAGTTGTTCGTGACGCTTTTGTCGTCATTAATAGATCTTTTCAAACCAGCAGAAGTTCTTCAGTTTATTCAAGAACTATTGCGGCTATTGAAAAATAGTATGTTGTATTTTTGTTTACTTGTTCTTATCTGCGATGATCTATGTTTCTCATTCAAAAGTCATATGAAACTCAGATATTTCCCTTCACCACTAACGCTGCTCCCTCGCTCTTGCTCAAATTTACTTTTTTCATTTCTCACTCTTCAATATGTGTACGAACATTCACATTTAAAGGGAATGTCTCTCAAAGACTTATTCAGACATACCTTCCGTTCCTCTAATTCCTTTTTGTGACTTTTTACCAGAAGTGCAAGAAGACACGTGTCTCATGTACACCTGTAGCTCAAATGGCATCCTATCGCTCCAAAAACTATTAAATTAAATTCATAGTTGAGCATTTTTTTGGCAAAAATGAATGATACGATGCAAAATGACTATTAGCGTAAAACACAGATATTCTAACCAAGTATATCATCCTGAAATGATTAAATTTTTCATGCTGAGAAAAAATTTACGAGAACGAATTTTCCACTTTCAAAGACCTATGGTATCCACAATACAATGCTTACAATACATGTATACCCTACCGAATTTTTTCCTATCTAAATCCTTAAGAACGTGACAGAGAGATGGACCAAGCAAGCAACAAACTGTGTATTATTTTGTAGTGGAATTTATGAAAACTCTCTAGATTTTGATAGTACCACGGATACATCAGAAAAATGTATTTATTTCATAGATCCTTAATTTTATCACTTTTAAATCGTGGACTTTCAGCAAGTACTACTTAAGCCATGTTATTGGTAGATTACATACAGAATGGAGTTTTCCATTACAAAGTATTCTTTGATACATATTCATAGTTGACCCAATAAATTGGTAGAAATGCGTAGAAAAATAGATTCAAGGGGTTTACTGGTGCCAAGATAATGTTGTTAAATGTATTGTATATATAGAGGGTGGGATCGTCCATGTGTCGTCTTGACCACAAGTGTAAGTCGACGAATGTGGGCATCTATCTTGCTCTCCATAGTGAGTTTCCAATGCAAGTTTGAATTATACTTGAGAGTGCAGGTGTACACAGCTATAATCAAGAAAATCTATTCTGACTTGCTCGTGTCCCTTTTTAAGCCAGTGTTTCTTAGGGAAAAAATAATTCAGTCTGCTGCGGTGGAGTTCATGTATATAAATATTTTTATAAAGATTAAACAGGCTTATATAATTTACATATCATTTTTATTTTCAATGAAGTTATTAAAACAGGCGAGCATCAGAAGAAAGAAGCCAGTCTTGATATCAAAAATGGTGGAATCAATTGCGTTTACTTTAGGACCAGATTCCAAAGTTTTGCTATAATTATCACAAATTTGAAAATTCTTTGAAAACTTTTATAGGTTTTAACACAGAGGATAATACTTTAGACCAGGGGTCGGCAAAATTTTTTACCCGTCGACCCCTCTGTAGGATATTTGTATTTACATCGACCCCCTCCATGCACACACACATACAAATAGGTGAAAAAAAATATTAAACCATTATTGACATGTTTGATGATCAAAAATAAAGAGAAATGTTATAAACCCTCGACCCCCAGGGGTCAATATCGACCACTTTGCCGACCCCTGGTCTAGACCGTAATAAGTATGCATTTTAATGACTGCATAACTGGATCTTTACAAGCAATGCCTAATATTGGTAAAAATATAAAAACTTCATCGGGATAAAGTTTTTGTTGTGCTTCTATTTTTTATTAATTGTATTTTTGTGCTTAGTTGTGCTTCTGTATAATGCATGCACCATACCAGGTGTAATGTTACACGTTCACACGCAATACCAGGTGTAGTGTAACACGTTCACACGCAATACCAGGTGTAGTGTTACGCTTTCACACGCAATACCAGGTGTAGTGTAACACGTTCACACGCAATACCAGGTGTAGTGTAACACGTTCACACGCAATACCAGGTGTAGTGTTAGACGTTCACACGCAATACCAGGTGTAGTGTAACACGTTCACACGCAATACCAGGTATAGTGTTACGCTTTCACACGCAATACCAGGTGTAGTGTTGCTACACGAATATCTTTAATTTCATTCCTACTCCTCAATGATGAACCAAAAATCTACTTTTCGTTGTTATCGTTGCCTAACTCAACAGCCCAAACATCTGTGAACTTTTGCATTCGTCAACTTTACAGACAAAGAAGAGAAACAACTGGGCGACACTTGTGCTAGCATGGTTATTCCTCGGCAGTTTATACAAAAAACAACGATGACTGTGAAAGGTTCTGTTCAACAAAAAAATTACATGACCTACATACTTTTATGTTTTATCCCTAGGTGCGTTCTGCACTGACAAGCATAATTAATGTGAGGTATTTCCAATCATGAATTCAAGCCAGAACGAGAAATTTGTGTTTAATATAATGATGCTAATGTATAAAAAGTAGCAAGGAATTTAAAGTTTTCAAGAATGGTAGTATATGTTCTTTATTAACTCCATATTTTCAAGAATATTCATAGCATAAGTAGATTTCAATAATACAGTAGTAGTATTATTGATTTCATCAATAATGAAAACTCTGCATCATGCAAAGCTAATCCTCAACCATAAACTCGTACGTTCGTGTTTATTCTAATGGAGCAAAGGGATCCCGTGTGCTGCTAAAATCAAGCCTCATGAATACGAAATGAGGCTCTCAACCTGATACTGCTGAACGTATGTGGCTTGCTGACAGCCCCACGCTTGCTTCTTACGCACCGGCGAGAAAACTTGCATCCATTGACGGATCCACGTGAAAAACCATAAATTGATATTTGTCATAGTGTTAACTTTTCAGACTCCTTGAAATACCTTGATGGCGCAATAAGAACGAGGAAGCGAAAGCAAATTAATTATGTAAGGATGAGGGAGAAAAAGGTAAAATAGAAAATGATTAGAATACCTGTCTAGAGATAGGAGATAAAGTGAAATCCAAAGAAGCATAAAGGAATAAGGTAAAAAATAATTTTTTATCTAATTAGTTACACACCACACTTTTTTCGAGCCAGTTTTGTTTGAGCAGATGCTCTTGTTCCATGGTATTTCTATTTTACCAACGTGTAGATTATTCTCATCAAGGTATATTTTCTACACCCACTATCGTATATTCCTGAATTAGGTATCCGTTGTTATATTAATTAAATGGGAGTCTATTTTTTATTTAAGTTGTTTCCGTGTATCACGCCACTTAAATGGTCACATGACTCATGTATTTAGACTGTGTAGAAGTGAAGAGGTGAGTGCCTGGTAGGCAGGAGCAAGACGCGGCAGTACAATCCGTGGACGAGCTACCACCTCTGCGCTGCAACGCAGGATACAAGACACATGACAGCAGGTGACCTGCAACACGGCGGCTCATAAAGAGCTGTCTACGAATGCCTCCCTTGCTTCTCATCAGTTCCGATTGAAGTGATTCGCAATATTGCTCTTATTGCTTTAACGGAAATGAGTTTTAGGCAGAAATTTTACACACACGCAGCCGACTATACAGGTGAATCTCTTTTCGCTAGCTTTTTGAGCGAAAAACTATTAAGTAATAAAAGTGTTATTTGTATTAGAAAAACATATTTTTCTTGGAAACATTCGTTTATTCTCTTTTCTTTAAAATACCTGTGTTGAATTACTCAATTCAATCATTTAACTCGAAGACCTACAGCTCAACACTCTATTTCTTTCTTCACTTTATTTATCTTCAAAGAACTGGTCTCTTTGCGAAACTTTGCCTCGGGGAAGCAGCTTCTCAACATATGTAAGACACAAACACTTTTTAAATTTTCCAGCTTAGTGAGCAGAAGTTTGCCTAGCCTTGGTTGTTTTTTTACTCAAGCGCCGCTGCAAACTGCGCTGCTGCTTGTGCTTGCATCCGTGACCCAGGCAACCAGCAGGAGTTCTGTTGCAGGAGTCCCTTCCTTTTGCTGACGGCAGTTTCAGTTTTAAGTTACTGAACTCCAAGACTAAAAACAGTTAGATCATGTATAAATATGATATACCATTTTCATACACCATAGTTGAGTGTTTGCCAGCGCAAAAAGTGAGTAGGTGATGTAGTGATGAGTTGAACGCCGAGTTTTTGGTGTTGTGCGCCTCCACTCACTTCTCACAGAGCCAGAAGACTCAAAATTAACTCTTACCGATGAAATTCCCAAAGGAAAAATGAGAACGGATTAGTTGCTAAAGACGAGACTTGGCTGAGCACTCCACAGTATTGCATGTTCTCTAGAGACGACATGCATACGGCAACGCTGATGGACCACACTTGGTGCAATAGTCTTTCTCAGAAAACAAAAATTATTTTCAGCAGTTCGATTTCAATTACGTTAGCTAATGATACAAAGTTCTAAGACTTTTTTGCACGTATCCTAGCTATTAAGCTTCAACAGCCAAATAATTGAAAATTCCTCCATCAAATAGAGAGTAAAGGAGGAAATGCAGAGATGCTGTGCAGAACATACGCTGCACCTCAGCCACAAGGATCAATGGGCCGCCTGTTGCTGGCTTGACGCTATCGAACACGAGCAATAAATTACCCGCTGCAGTTGGCACAAGCCCACACAAATTCAAGGTGAATTTATAAAAAATGGTGAGCTCAGTATCGCAAGCGAATAACTTGTGAGGTATAATAAGTTGCGCTTTCATCTTCTTCGCTAATCAAATGAGTTATTGATCAAACAATGAATGCTCCTCTGTTCGTAACAAGTGTGCACATTACGACATAAATATGTACTGGTGTTCTAAGGGTAAGCTGTTTCATCGCATTAGCAAAGGCTTTTTATGAACACTTCGTTACTGTTATCTCTCTAGAAAATTAAAAAGCCGAATTGTGTGCAGTAAATGAGCGACTCGTCTGCCAAATAATCGTCTGAACCACGGCGGTCGCGTAACTTTCCCTAAGAACAGTCATCGATGAACTGATATCTGAGACAGAAACATAGATCTCACTAGGATCGTGTCGAGGGAAGACAATCTCTACCAAAGTTCCGTTAGCAAAAGAAAGGATCTATGGGCGCTCAGCCACCGCCTTGCTCAACAAAATTTGTCGTGAGTTTGTAAAGTTATGGTCGTGTAAAATTATGGTCTTGGGCTGCGGTCGTAAGTAACACCAGCTGTCCCTCACAACAACCGCACACAACAGCAGAATCTTGAAAAACCGCTCACGAGAATTCGGGAATGCATTTATCTTACTGTTGTTAAGACAATAGGGATTTTGTGCCAGATTCTGCTTGTATTTTCAACTTGTGCTACACATTGATAGATCATTGCCGAATAAAAGAATACAGATCTAATCATGTATTAATATGAAGCAATTATTGGTGAATCATTTTGCATGATAGGTGTCAATCCCCATGCAAGAAAACTAACGATGATTGCTAGTTGTTATTGAATAATTTCGTATTTACATTTATACGCAATGCATTTTTTCAAGTTTTATTCGAATACATGTTAACATTTAGTAATAGTCGCACTGACATTTATGTTTATTGAGCTAATTTGTTTGCAACTTTCACCTGATGAGGGAAGTAGGAAAAAATTCCACAATTTTTGAACGTGCAAGTCTGAAAATTAATAATAACATAGCGAGGCTGAATTCGTATTTTGTTCCGCCACTGTTCTGCCTCGTTCAGATATTGCGTCGTGAAAAATTGACAATCAATATCTTTTGGAATTTCATCGTAGTTTAAATGGTAATTGAGTAATTGAGTAATTGAATCTCGGAACCCAAACGCCGTAACTAAAATTTTACCTGTAGTTGAAAATTGTTGAAGTTAGTCCATTCCTTGCATCGTGATGTGAGTTAAATAAAACTTAGAAACAGTCTGTATTCATTGTTTCTGTAAATAAAATAAATTTCAAGTTGAAGTGTGGAGAAAGAAAATTTGAATTCTGATTTGCAGCGCATTTATTCTGATCAAATTAACCATTTTAAATTGAAAATAGAAGGGCTTCCTGCTATAAACTTCCCATGTCTAAGTCATTTTGAACAAGTCTGGCAATTTGTGTGAATAGATGGTAAGTTTACAAACCCAGTCCTATTGATGTCTGTCTTGTTGATCATATTTTACTCCGTCACACAACCTCATTGTTGAGTGCACCTCACCGTGGCAGACATGAGAGCCCTGGTGGGATCTCAAACGTGTCTCTTGTGAAGATGACTGTACTCCGATGTACGTGAGTAAGAGCTTGTACTCCGCCACTTTGCTGTCACTCACACAGACAAGTGCTTGAAGCTCATGTGTTTGGAAGACACGTCTTTGAAAGACACGTAGAAATATGTTTGAAAGATCTACAAGTTACATATAGTCGTATTTGAAGGACGGTGTCACTTGGCCTCAAGATTGTCTAGGTACATCAGTCACTGCAATGTTCTGTGTATACTGTATGAGGCTACCGTCCACTCTAAACAGGTGCCTGCAAACACCAATTATACTCTGTAAATGCTGCCTAGTTATACCAGACAATTTTTTATCAATCTCCATGAGGGTGATCTCTTGGCTAACTCACATTATTCTACGTTTTTTATTTTGAACGCAGAAATTATACATTCTGCTAAAGAAAAAGTGATTTATGTAGGTGTAGGTATGACAAAACAAGCAAACAAGACTAAAAGGCGGACAGTGGTGTGAGGGCTTTCTAACACTGCATTAACTGCAACGCAGATTTGGGGCGGGATACAAAAGTCCTGATCTAAGGTAATGCTACCTGATACCACATGACCTGGCACCATGGAATCTGACACCGTGTGACATGATACTGTGGCCAGATAAAAGGACATGCCCAGATCCCCTGCCCGTACGTGCCCACAGGAACAGACGCAGAAGACAACAGCAGAACTAGAGGCTGCTGCTGCTCAAGATGTGCTGCAGCAGCACGACTTGAGCGTCCAGAGTACAACTTATTATTTTAAATGTTTCACAAGTTACTTTAAATATTCTAAAGCGTATATTACACTTTTCCTGCACTGAAGTTTTTCGCTGCTACTTGTATGAAAATCAGTCCAAGCGACCTACGTTTTAAACACATCAGTCCTTTACTGATATCTCTGCCTCATCGATAGCAGATAGGGAAATGATGTTGAGCACATTAGCTCTGTTTTCTGCATTGTCCCTTGTAATGTACAAGACACATTTGTCAACAATGAGTTGTGAGAGCAATGTGAGTCAGTGTTGCAGGGCCTTACAAACACATGAAGAATTAGTTAAGAAGGTAGAACTCATGCTAGGAATGGACATATTTAATGTATTTTGTAGCTTATCAACCGTATTTATTATTGTTTACTTTATTTTGTATTTATAGTGTTTGTGCTTATCGATTTGAAGCCCTGCTCTCGTGAAGAGTAAGTCACTTTGTACATGTTGCATTTTTCACCGTGTATTGTTCAAAATATTCCAAATCTAACATTTAATTTTATATTTTGCAGTTGCTGATATTAATTACATTCCCTCACATCTTCACTCTGAACATTAAGATCTGTAACTGATAGTCTACTGAATTTAATATGCGTGCCTAATTACTATTCATTCTTTCAGGATCTTTTAATGAAGAAATTTTCCATTGTCTAACGTGACTCAGGATGTGTGCATGTGACGTTATACCACATGACCTGCAATATAACCTAAACACGAGTGCATTAACATACGGTCCATCATTCCGCACTTTCGAATGCAAATTTGTAAATGAGATATTTTGAAATGAAAATTTGTAAGTGAGATATTTTTAGGTCTGATCTATTTTCCTTGTTTTAAACGTACGAAATTAATTAGAAAAGATTTTACCCTTACATGAATACACATGGGATATTATGCAAGCAACTTAAAACAATTTTTTATCCTGCACTCATACTTCTGAATTTAGTTCCAATTTTTTACATGCAAACAAGCTTTTTCAGATGCAAATCATTTCTTTTGGCAAAATCATTACATCATAATTCATGACTTACAACTTAAATTTCATAATTTTCTTAACAGCAGTTGTAGATAAATAGATTTTTCCCACTGATCAGTCAGAAGTCAATGAGAACAATTTAGTAAGTCAACCAGCGACCAAAAAGCTGGACACTACTGACTATCACACTGAAAAAAGTGAGATATAAGACGAACTTATAAAAATAACTTCAGAAAACAGAGATTTATTTCTAAACCCATAAAATAGCAATGTTTCTTATTCGTTAACTTTGCTTGGGAGCATATTTACCACATCTTTGTCCTATTAGCGTCCTTTGGCCTCGACTGAACATTGTAAACAAACATGAGATGCTGTCAAGCCGTACCTGCATCAATTCTGCACTGAACTAATTTATTTTCCTTCATTGCATATTTAGTTTTGCTCATACAATCAGTGGTGTAGGCATCAGTGGTGTAGGCATCAGTGGTGTAGGCGTCAGTGGTGTAGGCATCAGTGGTGTTGGCATCAGTGGTGTTGGCATCAGTGGTGTAGGCATCAGTGGGGTAGGCATCAGTGGTGTTGGCATCAGTGGTGTAGGCATCAGTGGTGTTGGCATCAGTGGTGTTGGCAGCCACCGGAAGCAAGTGAGTAAAATTTGGCTTCAGGTTCCAAGGCAGGTGGTGGTCTCAACTCTTCAGCAGTCCTAGACAATTTGCTCGTTCTGGAAACACTTTTACAATAAATATAAATGACAAAAACATGTTGATTCCATTGGTGAAGATTGGAAAAATATCAAAAAAAGACTAAATCAGTAATAAAACCCTGAGACCCATACGTGGGTCTCAGACGTGTCAAGCTTATTGTCGTCACACGTCCGAGTATCAAATGTAGGTCTCAGGAGCCGTACATTTTGTAACTAGTGATGTGAGACCAACATGTGACACTCAGACGGTTCAAAAGAGACGTTTGAGCACTGCATATGGGTCTCAGACTGCAGGAGGGTTAACACTACTTTAATCAGCAATCAATTATTCCAACAGTGCTGGAGTTTTTGAGTTCTAAGAAACCGTTTCAAAGTTTCGATGCGATAATGTTTTCACTGTGGCATGAATTTAGAAGCGTTGTTTCATTAAAATCGTGCTTCCACGCGGGCATCGCCATTTTATGTGGTGAACGCAACTAACATTCAATAAAAATTAGCTTATTGGGTTAAACTTCTGTGGATAACTCAGAGCAAGTAAACACTGAATCAAGATACCAGAGACAGTACGAGTACAAGCCAGACTGTAATGCTCTCATACATATGTACATCAACTACTGGTAATTTGTTCGTTTACTGGATCGTGCTTCTAAAATCTTTTAAACGCTGATTGCACGATTGGTTTTTAAACGCATACTCCACAACTGATATAATGAAAAATGAATGCATGAAGTCAATAGAAATCATACGCTGCAACACTTAATTAAATCCCAAGATAAATTTATGGTGAGTCTGATTTACATTAATAATTTATGTGCAATGTAACTCGATGTTTTTAGAGCCGACTAAGAATTTCAAGTTACATTTCACATGAATTTTGAACATTTTCTGTATTTGGCCAACGCTGAAAGCTCAAACAGTAAACGCTGAATTTGTAGGTTAGATCATATCCCTTATTTCCCATTACTTGTCGTACATATTTATAGCGTTGTAAATTTTAAACAATTTGTTAAAAATAGAGCTCACACTGACAAAGCGAATTAAATTTTTGCTGGTGGTTCCGATTGACATTGAAAATTTGTTTGCAAATATTCTTCTGAGTGAAGCAATCAGATTTATTAAAACATTCAATTTCCAATCAAAAATTAGATTTTTGGCTCTGATTGATCGTTATTTTACTAAAGATCTGTTTCAATATATTTTTTATTTTTTTAGGTTATATTTTGTGTAGAATTCAATGCCCAGATGGTGGACAGGCTCTGACCACCAGTCAGCCTTCGTGTGCCGCCATGAGCTACAATTGCCTGATGTGTTTTGTGTCTTGACTATTTAGTTCTCCTGTGTTTTGTACAGCAAACAGCTGCGAGGCATTCTTTCTGCGTCGCTATTCTATCGAGCGTAATCTTTTCTTATACTGTCTATGTACTTGCAACAGCTATCGATGTACTTACGATATCCTAGCACGAAATTAAAAACGGAATCATAGTGAAATGATGTTATTTCTGTTTTAGGATTATCTTGAATTATACATACACATAAAGATAGGCTGTGCAGTAGACGTCAAAGCTATTTAGTGCCAACTGACACTGAATTAGGCTTGAGCTTCTTCACACTTTTACACCCTCCGCTGCGTTCTTAGTCAAGCTATTATATATTAAGTTTGTGCATATCGAATTTAATTGACAGTAAAAATATCTCTGTTCAATGGTTTTTATATGATTTAAGGTGCTACGTTTCATTATGTATCATTAATTTATAAATCATTAACTTAATTCCAACCCACCTTTGATCTTGGTCAACAAATTTTCTCGTTTCTCTCCATATCTTTGGTTTTATTAATTGACAACCAAGATAACCCAATAATCTTTTTAAAAATTCATCCAATAAATCATGCAGAGAAATTTTTAATGTCTTACCACGCAAAGATGAGGTGTCGTGTATAAGTTTGAAGAAGTAATTCAAGACATCATTTTCGCTGCTGCAATTAATGTTGCAGGTCATTATGGGTTTCTTCAGACGTCAGTCCGAGAACAAAGTTCTGGTACTCGTGTTCCTCTAGCCTGTGTGCAGTCGTAAGTTCCCATCGTGCTCTCCAATGCCATGCAGAGAAACGCCTACATCTTTCCGATGAATAATTTCAATTTTTGCCCTGAAGTCTAGTTCTAAATATAACAGTTCTATAGGTTTTTTCGTTATTAAAAATCAACTTGTTTTAATTGACAGTTAGTCTACCTTCATATTGCAACTAGAATAGAATAGAATAGAATGAGGCTATAGGAACGAACCTTTTGGCCCATTCTTGGGTCAGATAATTACTTCGATAATTATTCGGTTGTATACCCAAGTCCCATGCCGTATTTCTAGCCGCGTCAACCATGTCGGCAGCGGGATTCGAACCCGGGTCTTTCTGCTCGCAAGCAGATTCGCTCACCAGTCGACCAAGCTGGTGACTAGTTTTAATGTACTAGTTATCATTTTTATTACTGTCACATTGTCTCTCAGTACATCATGGATGCTGACAACGAGAAGGAACATTAAGATTTAAACGTTGAACTTTCTGCTTTCTTAGGTAGTTTTATTCTGAATGTTAAACCTCCAAGTTGAGTTACTTGCTGTACTATCTCTGGTGAAGAGCAGATAACAGGAAAAAAACATTTATGATCATCTGATCTATAATTTCGCTAAGAAAGCGTAAATTATTTAATTAACAAAAACCTCCGGCCTTACACAACCATAGAAACAAAGAGTGCTGCCAGTCCGTTGCTCTCACAGCAGATCAGCGAATCAATTTGTTTTTGAAGCTTAGAATCTTATCACTAAGTTTCGCGTCATTCCAACGAGCTTATATACATGGTAATTTTTATTAGGTTTATATAGTATGTCAGTAGTATCAACTTAAAAAATCAGTCATTCGTATAAGTTATTATAGTGTGTCATTCCTATAAGTTTACGTAGTGTGTCTTTCTTGCGAGTTTATATAAGGAGTCATTGCTATGAGTCCATTCAGAGAATTCTCAGCTCATTTTCTATAAAGAATATTTAGGTTCACCACACTGAAAACACTAAAGGAATAGGCTGCAGAGTCAGATGCATCTTCAACCCCAATATATCACCGTGCGACAGATATTAAGGTTGGCTATATGACTGTGAGCGACGTAATTTCTAAACCTGAAAGTTCTTCTCGTCTCTCAGTTCCAAACTTGGCATCAAATGAGACGCTAATATGAGCAACCTTTGCGCATCCGTCTGATGGTATTACGACGATAGGATTTTGCTCCAGCCAGGCCGCAAAGTTTCCAAGTAAGCATTAGTGTTTAAAAAATGTAAACAAAAATCTCAACAACCATCACGATAACAGAAGTCACGTTTCTTAACAGGTTTGATTACGCTTCATGAACTTAAGAACTTGCTGATGGCACTTCTAAAGTTTGTTCATTGAGTTATATTACAAGCCTCAGTTCGTACTCTTCAGTACTGAACCATATTATGTGGTCAAGTACGGCCATTTTAATGCGGCGGTATTCAACCTAATTGGAGATCTTGGCATCCAATACACCCATTTTGTAAACCATCTCCCTCGCATCTGCCCCACACCCACCCTGCGCTCTCTTGCATTCGCTGGGGCGACAATTTTAGTTGTAGAGCCACTTGCTGAAAGCTGCACGTGTGTCGCTACGTGAGCTGCCCAAAAAATCTCCTTCCAGTCGCTACACACAAACTGTGCTCAATTCTCGGTGTTCAGCCAGTATTTTTGTACAACGATCAGGCACTCAAGAATTTTGCGTTAAATACCCTGTGTCAAATCTCTGAGCGGCTCAAGCTCGACGTCACTCCATTTCATGCTCTAAAGGAATGACACCCTCTTAATATTTTTAAATAGCATCCTTAACTTTCGCAATTCATAATAAACTGAAATCAAAAATATTCACCCTTCAATGGACTACATTGATGAGGTATCAGAGAACGGCGCCGAACAACACAGAAGGATGGCTAGCACTACTGCGTATCTGCCCAAATCATTATGTGATTCAAAACAAGTAATTGCTAATCAATACACTAATAATTCATCGTAATAATATTCAACTAAAATCAATGTAAAAACAATGAACCATTTGCTGATGATAAGTACAGCTGCACGATGAGCAGTGAGATCCTAAACCTTGTAGCGATAAAATGAAGATATTTACATAAAACAGACAATGGGTATATGTAGACTGGCAAATGGATACCTACAAACAAACCAGAATTTAAAGGAATTAACTTATTTGTACAGTAACAACGTATTGGGTCAAAAGACTAATAAAAAAATACTTCCATAAAAGATCCGGATTCCTGGATGGAATTAAAACAATAAAATTAAATAGCCTATTGGTACACGCAACTAAAAGAAACATCGGGCGAGCTTTGGTGAAGTCGCTATTTCGCTGGCGCTTGTATAGAAAGTGACCCATTTAGTAGCACAGTCTGAGATGATTCATTGATAGTGCCTCTCATATTTTGTGTGGGTGCTTGCTAATGCATTACATGTTGGCAAACTGCACATGATTATGAGACCACTCACCATCTGTGGTTGCCAACCGTATAATCTATTAGCACCCACACAATATATGAGACGTACCACCGATGAATTTTTCCCACAATTTCCGAAAACGATTCATTTTTCATGGGAAAAATTGGGCAATATTCTGTCGGCCACGTTTTTGCACCTCAGAACAGCAGTCTCTGATCCCCGGGTGCCTATCCAGCTAATTGTGATGAGCGTCCGTCCGTGCTGAGCGCGGCATCACAAGAAAAAACTTGCCCGTTGGATTAGAACCGAGCTCTTTAACTTCAACTCCGACATTTTACCGCTAGGAGTCAGTGGTAAATGTATGTAATGTATATAGAAACAAAGATGAGCAAAATTTGCTTCTAATATTCTCATTCGAGTGAACCAAGTAGAAACCTGTGGCTTCTCCTAATGAAACGCATTCCAAATTACTTTCCAAATATTGGCTAAAGAAGTGCAGGTAAGAACTAATGCTTGTGAGGAAGTAAAGCTGTCACAATATTCTGGTGACACTGCTTTATGCGTACAACATCATAACCAGTGATTTAAATGGATAAAAATAGAGCTAATACAACATACGAATAAAAGTTCATTGTAGTTTACTGTTATGTGAATTTCAAAAATTAATAATTAAGGTCAATTTTAAGCCGAGTATTAACCATGCTTCATCGTTATCAGCTCATGTTAGTTTTCTATTTAATAAACTGCAATACTATTTGTATGTTAGAGGATAATGTTATGTCGTACAACAAACGCAAACAAGTTACTTCTAGTTACATTTTTCATTTAAATTCACATCCAAGAGAATCGTTGATGTACACAAAACTTAAGTACATCATCTTTTTGAGGGTGAATGAAAAACGTAGAATATTATTGAATTCATTCAGCCTGAAAAAATGAAACTCGTATTGTGAAACGTTAATGCTGCTGCTACTATGAAACGAATGAATGTACGAATATTTTGGACATGATCTTCGAAGCGACTTGAAAACTTGTAAAATTTACCTAGCAATTAATGGAATACAGAGCCCACTAAAGGAGCATAATTCTTTGCTGCAAAATGATGGGCTTTAGATTCATTCTTGACGTGAGGTCCAAAATATTGAGGGCCGACGCTGCACAGCAGTGCGTGCAGAGTATTCCTGCATGCCACAGCAAAGACATCTCCTCCGTCTCAAGACCTCACAAAAGCTATAATTCTTGCCAGCGAACAACCTGTAACAATTGTAATTGTTGGAAAAGTAGAACTAGTCTCAAGATCAGGTGGTCATTTTTGAAACATTATATACCAATTGAAACATTATATACCAGTATTACCATGTTTTCTTAGCCCCTAACCTTCATAAAATGTTTTGCTATGCTCCCGATATGCTACCTGCGAACAACAAACAATTAAGAGGAAACCCATCATTCAGTAGTTGAAATATTTCAAACAAAAAAATTCATTTCAATCGATGACAATTTTAAGTTCAATTTGTTTTCATACTGGTCCTGGTTACAATATCATCTCATGGTAGAAATGTATATACAAGTAAGCAACACTGCTACCTCAACATACAACAATAAGTTTACTTACATACGAGCTCTGCATAAATAGCGTACGAGTCGCTTAATTTATTATAAATAGAAATCCTGAGAAATATTAACAGAAAAAAGAGATACCTATTCATCCTGGAGTAAATACCTACTATATTCACCATGAAACAATATTGGTGGTCCTCAAGTGTAAATTTTGATTAGGTTATAAAAAATAGTAAAGTAAAAAACCCGTTCTGATTTAAGTTCACAGAATAGATCTTGTTGCAAATGAATAGCTCTCAGGACACGCCATGTACGCCGATCACACACGGAGCGCAAGATCAATCTTCTCTTTGGAATATGTTTGCTATCGCTTTGGAATTCTGGGCTGACCGCAGCAGTTGTAAAGAGAGGAAATGTGTAAACATTAAAATAAGAAATGAGTTCATTTTCAAGAGCTCCCGGTTGGCCAGTTATTGGAACGAAATGGTTGGTATGAGAGAAAAGAGTTTAGAATTTGTATTTTGCATCTTTCTAAACAATTGATTTCTCTCGTGATTTTCGCTGTCCCACGGTATGAATGAAATCTACCTAAAAGAATACAAAAACTTTTCATCAGCCCTGCTGCAACATTTTGAGTAGTTTCATGATCGTCAAACTAAAATAGAGGCTAAAAGTTCGGTTATATCAATGTCATACGCCAAGGTAAAATTTAACTGCTCTGTAAAAAAACAAGTGTCACGTAAGATCCATGTGCCGCTTACACTTGCATCTGCATATCCTTTGTGAGAATTCACCCAAAAAAGAAGTACATTACGCACAAAAAGTCATCACTAATAGTGGTCATCGCAGTTGGCTAGTTGATCATGAGATTGTGATACCTGAATTCACAAAACAGCAAAAAGGCAGCATTAATTGGTTGTAATTTGTGGTGTGGTGTGGATCTCGGTTCAAGGCAAATTTAAAAATACATGAATTGTGATTTTATTCTTCAATTGCAATCACTGTGAACGGAGTGAAGCGAAATTGTCAAAAATTCTTAAAGATATTAGTCATAGTTTCAAAAAACGATAAGCGTGTAAGAGCTAAATATTTTTCAGCAGCACAGAGTGATCCTATGGTACATTTCTTTGTGAAATTTTAAATGAAACCTGTCAATAATTAATTTATGACCACACTGTGCAGCTGATTGCTCAGCTGTTTTTGTGGTTCTAAAGCAATGAGGAAACAAGTTTTTTCGGAAAATTTATCCCCTAAATTTCAGCAATGAGTTGATTGTTTTGCGATTTTAGCCATCAGACAAGAGCAAGACTGCGTAAGCTGAACAAAACATGACACAGCACAACTGACAAAACCAAATGCAGATTAAACTTGACTGATTCATATCTGTTCGAAAAATTGGAATGAAATCTTCCAAACTTGACAGAGTAATCGGTCTTGCGCAACATGGTCTGATTACGAAGCACAGGAGCTATCATCTTATGGGTGACGTAAACGAGAATTGTGACTCTGGGCAGTCGCAAGAAATTGTAAGCTCTCTAGTCTATGTGTCAAACTTAAACTACGAGCTCATCAGGATTTACAGAAATTTGTAAAGGAATTTAAAGACAGCATCTGTTTTGTGCTGTAAAGACGAACAAATATGAGCACTTAGCATACTAAACACCATGTCCTCATTTCGTGTTGACACAGACAAATACACATTGAATTTTCACCTGTATTACAAGTCGGAACATTATACGCACTTACCAGCCATTTCAATGAATTATAATGATCACCTACACTTTATTGAATCGGAAATCCCGAAATAATTGCAGGGAAACAGCATTGTAATTTGAGATCCTACGAGCAGGACCTCTTAAGTGACAAAATACTAACAAAATTTACCGTCTAAACTTTGCAACATTGAGAAGATCTTGAGTTCGATTTCTTTGAGTTTCGACCCTGCAGACAAACAAATTAAAAATCGCAGGATTTGAATTTTCCATCAATCTTACATATACGAAGTCATGAGAATTACCCTAACGAGGTTCTTTTCAAAATAACCTTTCCAATTCGAAGAGCATCCCAGTCCAATGATGTGCTGAGTTAAACTAATGTGAGTCAGCGGGTCTTTGACGAGCTGAGCAGCTCCAGCCCTGGAGCTGCATGCGCCTCGTTCAGCGGGGCAGAAAATCTTGTATTTGCTTAGAGGCCTTAGACGAAAGCTTTCGGAACGGAGAATGCCAGCCACTGGGGCAGAAAAAGCGACACTTGATGACTTCTTTTCTGCTGTAAAGCGAGCGGTATTACGGCTGGCTTCCGAGGCCTGTCAGTTGCTCAAATTGATATCATTGCTGAGTAAGAAAAGGCTCCAGACCCGTAGATTAGGACGAGGATTTGCCAGCTCTCATATCTGCAAAGAAGTTCTCCGCTCCGAGGAAGCTGCGTTCTGTCAATGAACAGAGTGGCAACTTAAAGCCTTGCAAGCTGTGAGGTACAAGAATACCTAATTTTGTGAAGTTTCCGAAACTGTTCTCCTGACAAGTTCTTTTTCCTGTTTCCTTGACAAGTTTAAAAGTTAGCAAAGTTACAAACCTATGAGAAAATGTTCACAAGTTTCCCAGTGTGCTAAACTCTGAAGAATAATGTGTTAGTGATGTGAAGGGACTTGTGTATGAATTAAAAAAAATTATTCAGCTTCTCATGGTAAAAAATTCGAAACTGTACATCCCAAAATTTGAAAATGTGGCGTTTGTATTAGTAATTAAAAATATTATAATGAAAAAGTTGGCAAAAAATCACTTTAAAATTAAATAAAATGGCATCCAGCCAGTAGTTTTGAGAATAGAATATCATCACTATTGGCATTAAGAAAGTTTCACAGAAGTTATTGTCAATGTGATCAATAAGATAAGTTTTGCTTGAAATTATACTTCTCCATGAGCGAAGGATGATGATACATTTACCTAATCTAGTTTTATTTCTAAGGAGATATAAAATCTGATGATGCATATAGAGCTTAAAATCCCATCGTTTAGTCGACCAGTTTTCAATCGAACAACCCTCTCAAAGCTATATTGAAGTAAGAAAATATAATAAGATGCAAGACAAAATTAAGAAAACATTTTAATAGAAGTTTTTAGAAAATATTGAATAACTTAAATTTTTTGTCAAGACAGCTTAAGTCAAATTCCTTCATACATTCGGACAGTTAGTTAGAAATTTTAACGCATTAAATAATGATACAAGATTTTACATGTTATACAACTCATAGACGTTTAAAAAAAATTGAACTAAGATCACAGTCATGTACAATGAGTCAAGAAGTTAGAAATCAAAAAGAAGTTCATCGACATCGCTGCCGTTGTGTAGTAGTTTTAGAAAGTTGCTCTGTACGGCGTAGTTGACGTTAAAGGTCAGTAATTTTGTTGATGTGTACAAGTTAAGAATACACGAGCCCTGACCTATATGTATGGAATGATCTCGAAGTTTGGTTTCAAGCTACTTGGAATTTGTTTCATAACGTGTCAGCATATAAGATACGGAGAACTCAAGCTTAATTAACGGAAGCAATTTCCACGAGTTAAATAAAATACTGTCATAAATTACGCGTCTTATAACACACGCTACACTGGACGAGTCACAAACGTAATTTATGCCTTACTTTGCAGACTTTATTGTCTAAATGCAACATAGTGCGTAGTATATAGTACCATCAACTCAGTCAATGATATTGTGTGAGATTGAAAACTACATCAGCAATTGAACCTGGCCTTTAAGACGAGGAACATTTTTGTTCAGAAAGGACGTGTGCCTTTCCTACAGCAGAAGCATTAACACCCAACTTAAACGTCCTATTTAGCGAAGACAACATGACTGTAAGTAAGATATAATACAGAGGTAAACTTTTAAGCATGTTTGATGACTTGCTCATTAAATGATAATTGTGCATCAGGTAATGCTGAAGGACAGTCATGGATGCAAATTTCGATATTTCACTGATCTTGTAGTTTGTATTATAGCATTTGTATTCACTGCCCTTGAAGTACATTTATAATATATATATATATATTTATATATATATATATATATATATATACATATGCATATCATTATACATACATAACATGAAATACAAATGAGGTCGTTGTATTGGAGTTGTGATGTAGGGTATTTATACCACAGGTAAAATTGAACTCGTGTCTGACGAAGTCGATTTTATAAAAGTGAGTCTTCGTCGTATTTCAATTAAATATTTACAGCTGGCTGAACTTATATTTCATATTCTGTAAGTCTCGGCCGTTAGTTTTCGCACGGAAGCTTAGTCCGTTGTAGTTGTAGTTGAGACACTGATTGCAGGATAAGAGCTGACGGAGCTTCAGTCAAGCTGAGAGGCACGTCACTGTGAGGCACGTCACTGTGAGGCACGTCACTGTGAGGCACGTCACTGCGAGGCTCGTCACTGTGAGGATATGATCAGGACATTGCTTCAAAAGACGTGTTTAAACGAAATTTGTCTGCGTTTCTCTTATTTTGAACCACCTTATAAAATAAAATATAACCACCTTTTTCCAAAATATTCGTCAGATTTCGAATTCAAAACTAAATTGGGAAATACATTAACTACTGGTTTCTTTTCTTGGTAAACAAAAGCAACGATGAGGAGACATTTGTGATCGTGAGAGCAGCGCTGCACTGTGAGTTCAGTGGTGTAGTCTGCCTCAACCTCAGCGTGACGCAGCGTGTGTGCGGCAAATTGGGGACATGCAGCGCCTGAACTGACGTGTTTTGCCCTCGTCTCAGAGATTCACGGTGCACGATTATGCTGGCACTTGTATGTTCCAAATTTCAGTCATTGCTGCTGTAAGTAAAATGATTCAGTCACTAAAACAATTTTCATGCTTGACATACTATGTACTCGCTTCTACAATATAAAAAACCAGCTACTACATCTATGAAAGCGCAACTAAAACTCCATACTTAGATAAGGAGTATAGTTCCTTTTCATATTGGAGGGCCATAGTAGCACGCCTCTGCAGATGTTATCAGGACTCAATAACGGAAATCGCTTTAGCCTCAGTTCCTGTTAGGAAAATATATGAAACCTCAAATATAGACCTTGCGAGTCAAGAGATCATTTTACTGCTAAATTAGGTGCTTGTATTCAAATAGAGCTCTGAGTGAGCGGCTACGGCGCACAATTGCAGTTCGGAGCTGATTCAAGTCTTTAACATCAGAAATAAATTACTGCCTATGAATGTTTAGTGCTTTCATATTGAGTTTGTGGTTTGAAGCTCATAATTTTAAGGCAGGGAATTTCTCAAGTTAGTTGTACATTTTGTATTGCTTCCATAAAAGTGCGGACAGAATGATGCGGTGTTGAGGTTTTCTAGGAATGGGGAACTGATTTTTCTTACTAGTGACTTGATGAAGTTCGTAGCTCTAAATGGATTCCAAATGCGTTAATTTTCCTATGACAGAGTAGACAGGCAGTTAATTCATTATTACTTCTGTAAATGGTAACACAAATAAAAAACGGCAGCAAATTTCTTAAGCCACAGCTGTGGTTACTGACAGTATAACTGCAACTGACGATGAATCATAGATTTAGAAGATAACCTGCCTCGTACACATCTAAACATGATTAGCATACCTGTACCTCTTATAAGTGGTCGCTTCCTGACCTACGAAGAACTCTCAACAGCCCTTCTGTGGCGAAGAGTACAAATATGGCTACAATCTAGGACTTGGAACGTGCGAGCCCGTACACAATACAAACCAGGTCTGTAAAGGAGACAAGATCTGCAGAGTGTTGACCAGGACGGCCAGGTGGTGTCCAGCACCGAGAGAAATTTAGCAGCAACGCCGTGTAAGGATGTTGTCGCAGGCAGCCCACGGCACCCAAAATAAGGCACGATCGCTGCGAGGCTCTGCGAGTGGCCGTGTTCCACGAGCTGCAAGCTCAATGCAGTAAATTAAGGCTGACTAGAATACGTGTGTCCGCTGCAGTAAATTAAGGCTGACTAGAATACGTGTGTCCAGTACAGTAAATGAAGGCTGACTAAAATACGTGTGTTCACTGCAGTAAATTAAGGCTGACTAGAATACGTGTGTTCACTGCAGTAAATTAAAGCCAACTAAGATGCTACAAATCGGTGCAGCAATAACCTTCCAATGCAGTAGCCCTAGCTCAGATGAGACAGTTTGAAAAAATGTTCCGTTGTATGCCATTACTATCTGTAATATTTGTAATGATATGTATGCATATTAAACACAACCTGGCATTCCATCCCATCATCTCAGGAAATCAATAAGAGAGGTCATTATGTGACACTCAAAAACAGATCCATCTGCTTTCAAACTCCAAAATGTTAGTATTGTTAAGGTGCAGCTACATTGAGTTATCCTAGCCACAGCTAGCCAAGTAAGAGCGTTTAATGAGAGTGAAGAGTTTACGATGCTGTACAGTTCTGAGCGCCTGGACAGTCTTTATCACTGCAAGTATGAGTGTATGCTCGCTGGCTGATTATAAAGATAAGATTATTTTAAGGTTATCCTAAAAACAACAAAAACGTGCCCATAGTTTCCGGCAGCGTACTGATGGGTGTTCAAATTAACATCCGCAAACGAAACATGAATATGCAATTCAACACTTTTATTTTTAAAAGAGGCACAACTCTTGAATGAGGGAAAGAAAGATAATAAGTTGTCAGAATATAAGTTTAAGTCTAACATAAAAACTAACGCAAAATGTGAAAAACCAGCTTTATAAGTAACATGGAAGTAACTCAAAATGAGCCCTTCTTAAGAACACAACTCTGTAGAAAGTCGATAAATCTTTAGCAAACTAGCAAGATATTGATCGGTTTATTCCCTTACTTGACGAATAGTATTCCAATCCCATGTGCCGTTCTATGTATGTCAAAATTTACTCACATTTGATGAAGGTACCTGCATAGAAGACAGCAAATGTAGCTACTGCACCATCCCCTGTACGCTGCCTGCAGTAGTTTATGGCTCGTAAATCTGGATGACTGTAAACATTGTGGCTCCTCAACATGGAAAAAGCGCCCGAGATTTGTTGCGAGCTACAACAGGAGTTGGGCACAGCCAGCTGAGGCTTGTATGATATTATGTGATTACGCAATGACGTTCATTTCAAGTTCCTCACGAGCTTGGCAAATGCTTCTTAATTGATTAATGAAGCCCAGATTTGGCTTGGCAACTCATGAACGCAGGTAACTAGCAAGCAATGAACTTAGTTCTGGTTGAAGGTAAAGTCGCTCTGTGAGGTTGATGTACTTCCTTCATTGCTGACAAGCGTTCAACATCTTGTATACCACATGCGTAGAGGTGACGTGTAGCACTTTGAAGCTTTCATTCCAACTTCTAGCAGGTTAGCAATTATAAAATACTAACACAAAGTTAAATACACCTGAATTAATAGGTTTTTAAGTTAGATACTTAGTTGAATAATATCTTTGGAAAATTGAGATTTCTTTAAAGAGAATTATTTTCTCGTTTTTACAGAAGACTCGGCACCCATGTATACACGAAAATGCTATTTCATGCACAGACGCACTTTCAGACGGAAGAACTACTTGATCGTTGTCGAAGAACGAGTCTATCGTCAATGTTTTTTATGTTGAAATACATTGTCGCAAAGCAAACTATTTGTAGGTATTCAACATTAATAATTTTTTAGTGATTTTCTCTTACAATTCCCCCAAGTTAATGATAAGCTCTTTTATCAATCATAATATGTAGCTGCAGATGTTCCTTCAATAACAAGTACATGATGACGTGAGTGAGAGCAGTTGATGCGTTGTTAGGTGCTTGTGGTTGGTCAAGCAAACAACGGAGTTTAAAGGAGAAATCTTAGCCTCCATTGAAGACAAAAAGAAAAATAGACAAAAAGAAAGAAAAAGATAAGCAAAATTGGCTCAAAAGTAATCGTTGTGAACGCCTGATGATAAATGATGGCATGCATCCTGACTCTCAATATTTTTCCTGTGCACGAAAATAGTAGGATGCCCTTACATTTTACTGTTCATATTCGACATGCTGTAAAATAAAAAACTCTGCCCATCATACTTCATAATATGATTTTAATATCCCCTCAAAATAAAAGAAGTATTTTTTATGACCTAAATAATATTTTTTGTACTGCCTTTTATAATTTAATTCTTTGTTCAAATAATTTCTGTATCGTTTTTCGCTCCTTTGCATGGAGGAATGAATCTCACGTTCATACTAATCAAATATAGAAGCTACTCGAAGCTGAGCGATTTGGATTTTTTCAAGCACTATTTCAAAAGTGCACACATTCCAATAGTCTCGACAACTGCAAACATGTGTTGCATCAATATTACACGAATCATAACTCTTAAAATGTAACGAGTGTTCTTGACAACGCGTTATTTTTGTAAGAGATAACTACAACGCTCTGTATTTCAACTAGGAATGTGTAGACACATTAGGGCAACGGGATGTATAAAGAAATCTCAACGGTGTTTACTGTGGCATAAATATCTGCTTTACTGCCCTGGAGATAAGCAATTACAATGGCACCTCTTATTAGAGACTATGAGCAGACTTGCACTATACAAAGCAGCGTTGCTCAGAGCCCCATGCATTGAGGGCAGACTGTTCTGTGCTCACCAGTCTTTTCAGGTGATGAGAGCTCATTAATTCGTTCTATAGGTCCTGTCTTCACCCCTTCTGTGCACATGTAGTTCTATGGTCTTAAGTGAATACCAGAATGATTTAATATCAATCAAACTAGTGTACTCTTAACTCCGTTCTTGAAGGAAGCAGATACCATCACACAACCTGATTTAATCTTTATTCATGACTATCAAGAAAGGAGTAACGTGATCATCTTTGCGGAAAAGTTTTTAGTAGTAAGTGAAAGTTTGAAGATAATTCTGAGCGTACTGAACAGAGCATGTCTGTATCGTGAAAGCATAAACGATCAGAACAGTAAGAAAATGATCACTGTTCATCTAGTGAGTTGTTTGATGCATCGAAATGTCTGCGTTAGACATCTGCTTAGTTAGACTATGAACAGAATTGCCGTTTTTTTAGTAACTGTCTAGCGCTAAGCTACTCTCAAAACCCACTAAAAAATAATGACTGTCAACGCACAGGACACGAGAATGAACCAAACGGGTCGTTCTTCTTTCTCTTTCTTTTCTTTTCTTTTCTTCATTCGTGTAATTAACGAAACAAGTGTTCCTGCATGTATATGTACACTATTCCTAAACATGGAAAACTAGTATTCTGTGTTCAACAATGCAATTTACCTGTAGCGAATCACTGCATTGGTTTTTTTTATATTAAGCTTCAAGAGTTATGAAGAACGTAGTTAAAAAGTGTTTTGTGTAGCTACAAGGTATTCTACCGTACACTCTCACTGCATAATTTCCTGTGAACACCTCTTCCTCATGTGCGTTCATATGGAACTAGTGTTAATTCCTGGTTATTCAATATGACTTTATTCATGTGACCTGATGTATCAGTATCATGTTTTAGGATCATAAAGTCTTTATACGTACGAAAATTATGTTTATGAAATATTTTCTTTGCAGTCAATTGTTTCTGCATCTTCTGGAATTTCTGTCAAGAGCGCAATGAAAATCCAAAATAAAAGTCCTTCTAAGACTTTAATATACTTGTTCATGCATCAAAACACAATATTTCCAAACTCATGCACAAAAAATTACAGTTTTGTTAATATTTACAACAATTTTTTTATTTGCTGACATATAATTCCATTTTTATCAAACTCTTTTTGGGAAAAAGTATTCTCTGTGTTGGCATCATATGAAAGCTATGTCTTCTGAAGTCAGTTTTCTGGTGAAATTGCATCACATAAATAACCGTTCTATGGCTGCATGCACTGGAGCAAGAATTGGCTTCATAGAATGAACAAATCAAGAGCCTTAAGTAATGTCAAAATTGAATGACCTATAGCAAAATATTCATTTCCCATTGATAAATGAAAAAGATATTAATGAACGCTTTTCAAACTTAACTTACAGAGTTATTTTGCAACAAACGTTTCAATGAACGTGATCGTAGTTTACAGCTGCAATAAAGACGGCGTTGGATGACCTCGTGATTATTCTCTCGTGAAATTATCAGAGGCACAAGCACGAGCTTCACAAGAAGGATGTTTGAGTTCAGAAATATGCGAAGTTCACACGCCTTGTATTCTCACAAGTAGTAATCATCTGCCCATGATTGTTTCGGTGTAAAAGTCCTGCACTCAGGGAAGGCTTATGACCACTCACACATCAAGCTTTGTATTTTAACTCAGATTTAATAAATTCATATTCCAATAACTGTTCATTTCAATTTCCTGACATCTATATTTAAAAATGAAAGTAACCGTTCAGCGTTCCAATTAGCTTCTAACTCACAAACAGTGGCTGCTAAGCTGCACTTGTTCATTTCATGAGTTGGTCGTTGAAACCCGACGACAAAAAAAAAACGCCCCAAAAAAGACTAAGTGTTTTTATTCTGGTAGACGCTATCAAAAGGCATGTGCAAGCCCGGGAATGTCGATGTATTTTTGCTCCATAAGAACCTGGACCCGCTGGTCCTGTTGCCGCCGTTCAGTCTCCTGCTGTGACGCACAAATTGCGTTAGTGTAGCGCAGTACAAGAACAGAATTCCGAGGCGAAGACTCAGGTTTTGTTGATTCCTCTCTTTGGTGCGACACAGAGGAAGCGTCTTGTTCTAACTCAATTTCTCTCAAAATAATCAACAGGACAAAGGAGTAAACAGAGGCTAAAAACAAAAAGGAAATATAGCTTAGGAGGTTCTGTTTATGTTCTGATACTGTGCCTGTAAAAAAATTGTCCAATATTCGGTGTAAGGTAAAATTGAGTGCAATCCTTTGTATGATTTTGTGCAGAATATAACCTACAGTATTTTTAATACCTAGAAGACAGAACATTTTTTATTGGTAAATTTACAAAACTCATTAAGTTCCTAACGTTAGAAGTGCTAAATATCATCTCTATGGATAGTATAAACAGGACACAAACTACATTCACTACTCAAACAGCCAGAAAATAAAATGAATAGACATCGATTCCCTGTTGAAACTGTAGAATTGAATACATGCATGGAACATATACTTGCAGGTACATTCTCGACTTTTTAAATTCTTAAACAGGGTTGACGATCAGCCTGCATGTCCAGGAGATTGGAGAGCGCCCTCCAAACATAACATAGGGTCAGTAATTTTGTAATTCAGCGGCATAAAGTTTCAACCAAAATAAAATTAAATGGAATCACACACGGCACACACAGCTGGCGTACAATGTTCAGGGAGCGTGGAGCTGCTCTAGGGTTTGTGAGCTGATTACGTGCTTCATTTTGAGCCAATTTTAGCCTTCGCTGTGCAGCGACTCTTCAGGCTTTAAAAATTTCAAAGAATTGGCTCCAGAAACTCTAACCTACTTCATGGCGTACTAATGATTCCAATTTGATAGGTGACCCCCATTTTTGGTAGATAAAAACATATATTCGCTATTTGTTTATCTTTATAGTATGTAAGTTTAGGCATGTTTTAAAAGAGTGATTCCTGATTCAAGTCTTTGTTACAAACTCCCCAATTCGTTTTATAGAATATTTTGAACTGAATTGTATAATGAATACATTTAAAAAACGTTAATGAAATGGTAATTTACACCTGCATTCAGTCAAAAGAGTAAATTTCTCTCTTAGAAATCATTCAAGTCAATCATTGCTATTCAAGACTGTTAATGAATTGTGGATGAACCCTTGTAATACGAATATTTGGGGGCAATTGAAGGGTGGAAAGCACTAGTGGACTACTTGCATTTTTCCCATGGTAAATATAATATATTTTCCACGGGAAAAAAGGCAAGTATTCCACTCCCGTGCTGTCGCTAACACAGCGCAGACAGAGGCGATTACGATCCAGTAGTTTACTATATGAAGGGTGGACAGCACTAGCGGACAACTTGCATTTTCTCCTGTGGGAAAAAATGCAAGTAGTCCACTAGTGCTTTCCACCCTTCAATTCATTATGTCGATTTTATGTGACAGTTGAGTATTTCAGAACCAAGTTTTAGGGAATTTCAGCCAAACTATTTCTTCGGATTGTCACTCAATTTCTTTTACATCCTTATATTGTTTGCAAACCGACTCTTTTTTTTAAAACTTGTAGCCAATTACCGTCAAGTCGACAGAAAAATCAAACTTACACATCAAACGAGTTCGACAGGACACGCTCAAAATCAGTGAAATTCAGATGAAAAGCTGACAAAACAGTCACACTGAGGTTTCATGTTGTCACACGTCATATTAAGTCTCGAATGTCTTACACAAGTGTTGCGTCGCTTGCACTGTCATGAAATATTATTTTACGTGGGGATAAGTCCATTGGCAGTGAAATTGTTGCAGCCACAATATAGTGACTGATCTGAAATCATTTTTGATCGAATAACGCATCAGTGTTTAGTAAGGAAATACATCCCGAGGGTAATTTCAAATTATACTTCTTCAGATTTAAACCTGCAACAGACAAATAATATTTCTGTTTTTATTTTTGAGGGTTGGTCTTCTTTCCCAAGAACGTAAGCACAAATTTGCGCTGAGGAAGTGCACGTGAAAAGTACGACATCAAATCCTTAGTGTTCCACTCTATGTTTTGGACTTGTGTTGGCTTAGTATTTAACACAATTTAATACTCCTTGTATGTAGCAGGCCCATAGTAAGAACAAACTTAAAATTCCGAATAAAAACGAAAATATGCTATTATCTTATGACAGGCACTGAAATATGTTCATGAATCAACAGTATATCGAGTTACGTGACTTGACATATTGGCACACATGATATCGAGTTACGTTACTTGACATATTACTGGTAAACGTGATATTTAACTGACTAGAGAACTGCCGAGGAGACTCAGCAAATATTTTTAATAAAGAAATTTATGGTCTGATATGGAAGCGTAAGTTTCCTGATATTAGCCTGAACAAAAGTTGGTGAAAGAAGCAAGAGCTTGAAAGTTCATGCAGGAAATTCTCATAAACTCTTCAGTTGAATGATATCTGTGAATAATAATTTACTTTTTAGGCGATTCTAATAAATTTGTATGTGAGCGAACTGAAAACTGCACCAAAAACTTGAGCTACCAACAACACAACACGGGCGCTACAAAATGTTTTTAGCATTATTCTATACTTTCGCTCGAGCTCCAAAATTTTTCCATAGAAAATATTTATCTTATAAAATATGTTTTCATAAATCCTTCAATGGCAGAGAAGATAAGTTGAAGTGAAACATACTGAAAATATTTCTTGCGTATAATGCAAGCAATTATTGAGAAATCATAATTTTTTTGTGAAATGCTATAATATAATTCTATAAAGGCACAGTACAATGTCGTATTTTGTATGAACATTCTCACCGGCGCATAACAGCCGCATATCAAATAATTAATCAATTTATTTACATTTTTTATCAAGTCAAAAAAGTTCCCTGAACAATTCACTTATCCATGCATGATACAAGCTAAATTTTACTGTGCAAACGTTGAAACATGGACATCTTCATCAACCGCTGCGCTGCAAGAAACATCAAAGTCATTCATCCACTGTCGAAACACAGAGAGTGTCCTTTTTTATGCTGAATATTAAAACTTTGATGTTTGCACAAATTGCAATGAAATTTAAACCCCAACTTTTTATTCCCTCTGCTGAAATTCAATAAAATTATATTTTCTCACTTTAATTGAAACTCTCCATCGCTGCATGCCTTTAAATTTATAATTTTCAAGCTGATATCAATTTGTTTTGGTGATAGTGTCCTGAAGGTGAGTCTCTTTAGCGAAGCAATGAGGTACATTATCCATGCCTCGTTATTTCCATCCACGTCTTGGACCGGAAAGTCTACGTGTCAGGGGCTTCTATCATACAAAGCTTCCTCAGTTCAACTTCTTAGGCGCACTTAACTTGTTCTTTTATTTTCCAAGTGCCCACGTGATAGAGACCCAGCAAACTCATCTCGTGCCATAAATAGAGTGCAATATTTCACGCGTTAAATTGTGACCAAGTTGTCTCGAGCACTGCGCGGAGTCTTCGTGAGTTGCGGCGATACGGAATATTTTAAAGCGATCAGGTTCTTTTGCTAAAAAGAATGAGCTATTTTGTAGACAAATATAGATCGAAATACAAGGATTGAGCTTGGGTATATCAATGGGAATGATATATAACGATAAATGTTCAGTCAATACAAATAAAAAATAAAGTGTAAAAAACCATCAGTGGCACACATATTTATATGTATGTTTATATATCACGTATTGTTGATGATACAGTAGGCAAGTTCATCATACACCTGTATGATTGGCCGAGGTTTCCCTAAAGGAAGAAAAAGCACAAAGGTATGAGTGAGTGCTTGGAGTGCAGCTCTCACCGCTTAAACATTTTCCTACCCCAGACAAAGTCGGAGTTGTGAAGGGCAAACTTTATATTTTTCGACCTTACCTGAAAGAAAGAAAACATATTTAGAATACTGTAATTATTACTGTATCTTGAACAGTTCTAACCGAATGATTATATACGTTAAGTAAATGCATATACGCATGAATGCAATATTTGGTTGAATAAATACAAGTGTAGGCAGTGCATTGTTGATGCATGGTTTCTAACGATTTCCATTTTTCTTTAGAGATTATGATATTATAAATCTATCGTTCATGTCGATATTGTATTAATTATTTTAAAATAATCATTAGGAGCAAGTTCTAAGTAAATATTAATCATGTCTGTCATGTGTGAAATAGGAGAATCGTCATATAAGTCAATTTTATCGACACGGAGAAACATAGATTAGTCATAGAAGGATATCCGAGATGAAGAAGTTGTTGAAAAAGATTATTTGCAGCTACCTTCTAGTGAGACAGGTGCTCCTCCTCCCTCTAAAGACTGTAAAATTTGTTAAACAAATTCTTCAACTATTGGAATAAAGATTTAGCAACCTTTTAAACTTGTTCATGAAGAACTGAAATGAAATACCGATTAAAATGCGAGGAAAGTGTTGCCTATTCTGACTCCCGATAAATTTATTTACATAATTCTCAGATTGGCCTTTGATTCAAGATACCGCCAGCCATGACCATTGCTACAGAAATCATCAGGATACTTTTTTTGAAAGCACCAATATTAAAATATGCGTATTCACACTCTTTATTCTACAAGCGTTGGAAAAGTTTACAATCTCGCGTAGCATTAAAAATTTTCCCTTTAATCGAAAGACGTTTCCTCCAGATGTGCTGCAATTATTTTAGTTTTTCAATGGATCATTTAGTACACACTTCTTGATACTTTATTTTATATGCAAATGTCGGTGCGACAGATAACCTCAATTGGTGTATTATTTTCAGAGTCTGTTTACGTATTGACAATCTATCTGCGATCAGTCTTACGCAGCCTGACTCAAATCACGTCTAGACAAAAGCTGTTGTCCATTCTAGCAAATAATAATCTTTATAAATGACGATAAGCTCTTCAAGCACAGGAAAATGGTCATTAAACAATCTTATTGTAGTCCCTGAATTCCATGGATTTCAAGAAATATCTGGTTGCTCCTATTCATAGAGATGTATTATCGTGTGTAAATACGATCTGACTGTGGCATCCTGGAAGATGGGCATTCAACAAAGCACAAAGGCGGTGCCGAAAAATAAGCAAAGCGTACAATAAGCTGCAAATGGGTTTTTATATTTATCTTGTTTTCATTAAGTATTATGTTACCCATGCTTACTTATTGATGCACAAGGCTCGTGTGACGTCATCTCCGCAGAATGTCCATTTTTCATCCAGATGTCGCGGTCGTCAAGCATCGCTCTTATTTCTTTGTCGAAATGATATGCCTTTTATTTATTGAAGAGAATTTGTGTGGCAATATCAGACAAAATTGTTTGTATCTTTCTACCAGTAGAGGTCTTTGTACTGACTTTTATGGTACAGATTTTCTTCTAACGCCTATTTTTAGCCAATGAAGATGTTTACAGGAGCCAAGGGTTCGTAAAATTTCTTTACTTGTTTACTCAGGTTTGCAAAGCAATGATGCTGCACTTCACTTAGATCTCACTTGGTTATACACTCAAAAAGAGCCTCTATTAAAGCGCTGCTTCTCTGATGGTGGTTCTTTCTGAGATGATGTCAACATGGCGAGCTCATTTGAGTTACGAGGGCAGCATAGAGCTCCATCAGCAAGTTTAATAATTATCAACTCTTCTGGTAGTTTTAACTACTTCGTTTGGTATTCTAATTTTTAATACTTCAATAACGAAATAGAATTTTTGATTTTCCAAAAAATTGTGATCAGCACTCGGAGTTATTGATAACGAGTGATGTTAATTAATTTTCAACACTTATGAAGTGTTGCTCTTACGATTAGAGTGAGCACTTTTAGAAAATTAGTTTAGGAAAAACTTTACACAACTACGAAAATCGTATAAAGTCTGTGTGTCTGAGTGTATATGAGAGGTTTGCCACTACAGTACGAGTACACGACGCAACAGTACGAGTACACGACACAACAGTACGAGTACACGACACAACAGTACGAGTACACGACACAACAGTACGAGTACACGACGCAACAGTACGAGTACACGACACAACAGTACGAGTNACAGTACGAGTACACGAATAATACACGTGATCACACGCTTACCGAGGCAGTGATGCTTGCAGTCGTGTGTCGTAGACTTGAATCATAGCTAGGGGGAAACTAGATTAGGGAAGAAAATAATAAAATGCTTTCTTTCATAACATTTAATTTTGTCAAATTGAATGTGATTGCTTTTAATAAAGCTCATTAGATTTGTATCTTTATCAATATATAACTAAAATCAAAACAAATATATGAGTAATGAGCAGTCAAAAAAGAAACATAAAGGTTTGGATAGTGAGCGGTGTCTCATTCCAGATGAGGAATTGCCTGGTATTGCGAAGACAACGCAACTCAAAGAAACGTTTGTCTGGACAAACAATTCAATAACACTTATTTCACAGTAAAACATGAGAGCATGAGAGTTCTGTCATAATATAAACACCGTCAATAACATTTTTGACCTTCAGATACTAAATAGAATAAAGTTTTCAAAATCTCTTAAATAGGCGGAAGTAACCTCTTATTTCACAGTTTGTAAGGTACAATATACATCATCTACTAATTTTCATCGCTGCAACCGCCAAGTCGTGTACAGAACATACTACTGTACTGTGTTATTGTCCTCAGTCTAGTAACAGCACCCTGACTTGACTCATGCTTCTGACTGAACTTTAATAATACACTTCAATATTCCATTTCGGTAAATTTAACGACCAATAAAATGTTTCCATTATTTAGTGAATTATATTAAAACCTAACACTTTTAAAACCTAGTAGATTTAAGTTACAAAATACTTAAAGCAAAAGTAGTATTTGCATTTAGAATTTTGGTTTCTTTAATATCAAAATAAAAAAATTTGTATATAAATATATATACCACGAATCGCAGTACTTAGATGTAATAAAAAATGGGTATTTTGACTGCCAGGTGTGTTTCATTACTTTTTGCAAGCGTAAAATATGTGGAAATGTGAATTGTCTGAACGATACTTGTGTTATTGTGTGCATCGTGGAAACTTCATCGATCTGAGCAATCCGGAGCGTAAAATGGAAAGCAATATCGGGCCTACAATTGTTTTTTTGAGAAAAAATACTTCGTTCGACGAGCTTTATTTCTTAGCCTCAGCTTTGATAACAAAAAAAATTGTTAAAGCAAGAGGTAAACTTAAAACCTTGGCTGTAAATTCAACAGAACGATGTGAAGGGAACTGTGCGCTGTATTTTTATATTCTATACATAAAGTAGATTGATGAACTGGGTGTGGACGGTTCCTAATTGCTTTGAGTGTGTATAAAAACTTTGAGGGCAAATATGAACGCATGTGTTTAGTTCAGTTTTTATCAACATTTAGAGAAATTTAGCCGGTCTATGAAAAGCAATACACAGTTTCAAATGTAACCTTAAAATAAGAGTTGCTTTTCCAGCTATTAAAAAAAGTTTCTGTCACTCAATACAAGGAAGAATACTTGACACTTATGTGAAGAAGCGCTCAAATGAAATAGACAATGAAAAATTTAAACGTTCTTAGCATCAAAAATGTGAAGGGAAAGTCGTCTAATAAGTTTATAATCAAATAAAAATGGCATTGCAAAAATTAAAAACTCAATAATTGATTAAATAAAGATAATTTATACGAACCTAGATAATCTCTTCACACAGACCCACTTTTAACAACAAAACAACACAGACTCTGAATGTATGTAGTAACAAATATAATGGAATTTTTTATAGTACTCATAAGATCAAGTTACAATAAATGGATTTATTGCACTGATCAGTATGACCTCTGATCTTATAATGTGAAGAGTGTTACTCTACACCACCTCGAGTGTACTCTACACCACCTCGAGTGTACTCTACACCACCTCGAGTGTACTCTACACCACCTCGAGTGTACTCTACACCACCTCGAGTGTACTCTACACCACCTCGAGTTCGTAAGAGTGCGAGCAAAAGCTTCTGTGCTGCTAGCTAGTNGATAATCTCTTCACACAGACCCACTTTTAACAACAAAACAACACAGACTCTGAATGTATGTAGTAACAAATATAATGGAATTTTTGATAGTACTCATAAGATCAAGTTACAATAAATGGATTTATTGCACTGATCAGTATGACCTCTGATCTTATAATGTGAAGAGTGTTACTCTACACCACCTCGAGTGTACTCTACACCACCTCAAGTGTACTCTACACCACCTCGAGTGTACTCTACACCACCTCGAGTGTACTCTACACCACCTCGAGTGTACTCTACACCACCTCGAGTTCGTAAGAGTGCGAGCAAAAGCTTCTGTGCTGCTAGCTAGTATTACTAGAGCTCTAAATTGCGAACATTTGTGTGAGATTCATGAATGCAGCGTGCGAGTGTGGCAAGTGAATGTGGCATGCAAGTGTGGCAGGAGAGTGTGGCATGCAAGTGTGGCAGTGAGTGTGGCATGCAAGTGTGGCAGTGAGTGTGGCATGCGAGTATGACAGGCAAGTGGAGCTTGTGAGTGTGGCATGCAACTGTGGCATGCAAATGAGACAATTTCTGATAAATGGTAAGGAATAGTTAGTCCAGATATATTAAGGATAAGTTAAAAAAGTACATTTACGCAAATAGAGACAACTATATGGCTAACGAAGAAAAGCAGTGAAAGCACTCGAAAAAACTGGAAAAAATGTACATACATGTGTCACGTTGTAAAGCAACTAATAAATGTTATGACTTGCACTCCTGCCTTGCGTTCCCACACTCGTAAGAATGCTAAGTACTGGCATCGGCGAGGAGTGCAATGTGTTAAAAGTAATGTGTAGAGAGGTCAGTGGGACGTTATAACTGGTTTGGAGCGTGACAAGGACAGACTGCAATAGGCACAGAAATAATAGATAAGTCAAGGCAATATACGCTGGCAACAATTCTCCGTAGAGTTTCAGACCATTTAACGTTTCAGTTGACATGACAAGTGAAGAAAATTAAGGTACCAATATATTTTAGATAGTTGATTTTGCAGAAAAGTTCTTCGAAATGAAATGATTTGAAGCAAAATCTGATTGGAGATGAACAAGGTTACTCATACGCACAAGGTTGGCGAATGGAGTCTTTTGTTTCATAGACTTGATATACACGAAGATGTTTCGATTTCAGTGCACGAGAAAGTGTAGTGGAAGTTTTCAGTAATATTTACTGACCATGAATATAGAAGAGTGATGAGGGGTTAGCAATCCAGCCGACCGCAACTAGAAGGTCGCTGAAGATTATTGACAAATAAAATTTTCACCGTAAGTTTTTTTATATACCCTTAAAATTTATTTTTATTTTATAGTGATCTTTTTTGCCTCAGTAATATTCGCTTGACATCGATGATATGAACTTGCTCTCTCACTGAAGTAGTGGTACTTGTCTTCACACGGCAGCCACGCTTCAAACTCTATTGTTCAACTCTTCTTCATGGGAATAAAATGTTTAAAATTTCTAAAATTACTGCAATAATTTTATCAATGAGCTTCGTTAGCACGCATCACTCGACTGTGCAGCACAAAAATAATTTCCTGTGATTAATTAAAACATTAAGATGGTTTATCACAGTAAAACATCGAAATCTTTTGTATGCATATGAACCTTGACGGTTCCAAAGGATACATATGTGATATATTTTATTGTATACATAAATATATCTGTATATATTATAATACATGTACAATATATGTATATAACATATGCATACATGTATACATAAAAATAAATCTTTGGAATATTGGTTCTTTATCCACGCGTAACATAAATCTTAAAATTCTTCTAAACATGAACTTTTGTGACCAGGAACCATTTTAGACACACGTGTCACGATACATAAGTGATATTTTTAATATTTAGAGCATGATCGAGCAAAACACTGTGAATAAATCAGCTTTATCAATAACAGAACACTTCATATTTTTCACATACACACAAGGCTAAATTTATCCAAATAGCAATGAATTGATATATTGAATTCTAAAACTTTTTCTTTTGCAGCTAAATTTGCAACCGTCGTGCGCGTAAAGGTGTATGTTCGTATTTTAGCCGTCACGGTTCGAGTTAGGAGGCTACATCACAAGTCATTGTGGTTATGGGCGCATTATCTTGCTCCATGTTACAAGAAATCTCATCAACAAGCATTTCTTATGGAATAGTTTACCTCGTCACAAACACGGCTGTCGTCCTGGCAACGACGAAATAACGAGTCGAATGAGCTACGAAGTCTCATCAAGTTTTATGTGAGTCTCAGGATTTTGTTGATGCTCTCCCAGTGATGCATTCTAGGACTTTACGCAGAGAGACGCGAATGTGCATCTTCACTTCCCAAGTTGACATGAATTTGTAGTTGCTGATGTATTGAACATATTGATGTGTGGCATCGAATGGCTGCACTTCCCTATAGTTGTCCCATTCCAAATATTTTTGGACTCTCATTGCACTTTGAAAAACTACGATATCAAACTGAATTCCTGTCACAAAGTTCAATTTACACTTAAACCTTCTTGAATATGATGAATGTTCTAAAATACTAAGCAAGTTTCGGATTACGTTGTTAAATAATTAATCTATAACTACCAAATGGCACAATAAAAAAATTTATTCTGAAATAATGAGATGCGTAATAATAAAAAATAATAGAATATGGAGACAGCAACGAATCAAAAAATCAATTCACTTGATGAATATAGATATGTATATGAATGGAGAAAATATATCCATAGTAAAATCAGTGTTAGATTTGCTAATGTGAGTAAATTCTAAATCTGGTAATTCTATATTATGGATAAAAAATAATTTCTGAATCTCAATATATAAAAAATAATAAGTACAAATTTTGTTCAAGTAACAAATGATTTCGTTCCATTGTTAGCAGTACTATTTGGAAAATAAAATTTCCATAATTTCCTTGAGGGCACGAGCATTTTCAACTTTTGAGTATTAAACTAAAACTTGTAAAAGACAGTTTAAGTAATGGAAAATTTGATTCAATTTAATGAACTAGTAGTTTTATTCAACTTTAACTTTACTAAAAGAGTGGTGTAATGAATGTACAACACAGCGCAGTAGTAAAGGTGTGGTAGTCGTAAACTTCTGGTCCAAGGTTTGCCATCGAGTTCTAATAAGAACTTTTGTTCAATCAATTGGTAAAATACTGGTTTTTGCCTGTAAACCCTGAAACTAATGAATAATGGTAGAGAATTATTAATGGTATTTAGAAATATGTATATCTGCCTCGATGTATAACTTAAGATTTAGACGATTCCTTAACACATTACTTATGATTCCTTTTTAATACATTTGTTACTATTGTGATCTGAATTTGTGCCAACATTGCATTAAATTTGATGTTTTCGTTAAGGATAAGAGAGAAATACGGTAATTTTGGACGATTATCACGGCACAGTTCACTTTTTTCCAGTAATTAAAATTCTTCAGCAATTCACATAAAATATCGATAACGTATTTCCCTGCCTGTGCACCGTTACCTTTCAAATTGTCTAGCTTTATTATAGTAAAATTGCTTTGGGGTACGGAATAATGATTGGAGAGTTAGAAAACAGAGTATTCTAGAGGTCTCACGCGAAAATGTTTTCACCTTTGGCGAAGAAAAGATGCTAAATTCATCAATGATCTTACATAAAAAGCTATTTCTGTTCTGTGAATACTGTACTATAAACCGAAATGTAAATGTGAGCATCGTGTTCACGTCAATGAGGAAACATCTGAAATGAATGTTGCTTTGGCTCTACTTTTGCTGCGTGGTTGTGGATCAGGATGATCATATATGATCATATATGATCAGGATGATCATATATGATCAGGATGATCATATATGATAACGGCATCTTTAGGACCCACGTCACCTGCTATCCAATTAAGAAAACATAACATCATATTAAGAACATTTTTTTAAACTTCTGTGTAATATTAAAATATACAATAAAGAATCAAAATTTTATTTGTTGTACTAGGTGGAAATAAAAACTATAAGCTGTGAAACGAGAGTAAACAAGTGAATGAAATTAGATCACACGAAATATTTAATGCGAAGCAAAATTGATTCAAGGTGCGAGACACTGAGCAAGTGAATGCTGTACACTAACATACACTTAAAACTGATCGCTTGGATTAACAATATTCATTATGGCATCGCCGCCGCAAATTTTACGCCTTCATTTTATGGACACTTTGATCATAGGCACAAAATTAATTACGAATACCAGCGCTCTCTGAACATTCATAATAAACTCTGGAACAGGAGCAATAAGCTCTCAAAACTTATTTAGAGCAGCATGAGTAAATACTAAGCGCTCTTCCAAGTTCATAATGAAAAAACAACTTCTGATGTTTAGCAGTTTTTGCTCGCAGAAATGTGGTGCAGGTCGCAACTCTGGAACACGAAAGCCTTTAAAGCTGGGGTGGCTGGAGCTGCTCTCGAGGCCAAGTCGATGACTTTGGAGAAATTTATGCATTCCTAAGCTTCCTCCGCTCACTAAGATGAAACTAAGCAAATAAACGAGTTGCCTGTTGCAAAATGTGGCTAAATGCTCGAGCCGCGAATATTGCAGTACGAAAGGTAGTCCTGAAGTACAAACAAAAATGTTGACAGAAGCGGCCAAAATGGAATGGTATGAAGAGGAAATAGTAATAGTAAATCTGAAATTAAGCACTTGGTTCACAAAATTGATGACATGGGGAGTTTCTAAAATTAATCAACTTTTGTGAACACGATCCAATAATGGAAGAACAAACAAATTTGAGGCAAACAACAAGAACAAACAATTTTTTCAGTGAATTTCTTCTCAAACGATATAATGGCAAACTGAGAGACCAGATAAAATTGACGAAGGGAATTGAATTTTCAGGCTTAGAAGCTCTAAGTAACTTTCAGGCTACTTCACAAAATACAAGTTGACCCCACCCTCAACACTAATATTAATTTCCACGAGCACGCTTTTTTGCAAACAATAAACATGATCAATCGCTGTTCCGAAGCTAGTAAGGCAAAGACTGCATGACATCTTTTGATCGCTACATTATTGTCGGTCTTGTGGGGCAGACGAGAAGCGATCTCAGACATGGAAGAGCTCGGCGTTGTGTTGGTCCTTTGCAGGTCAGAGACGCTGCAATCTGTACACCACTTTAAGAAAGTGAACAATAAATTACATGTCCTGTTCACTTTCACGGATAATTAGCTCCAACTGTTCAATTACCTTCTCGACAAAAAAGCTTAAAGCAGAACACGGTTTTCTCTTCAGCGTCGAGCCTAATGAGGGCTTTTGAGATCCGTGTTGCTCGAGTCCGTCAAGGATTTTCAACTTTAGTCTCACGGTGAGGTTGCTGCCATGCATGACTGTATCTTCACTTTACCACGTGCTTCGCTGATTGTATTCAACACCTTGAACACAAATCTGAGAATTTTGTGCCTCAAAGTATGCATTTAGCAACTTTCCTACATAATTCTCAAATAGTATCCAGATAAAACTATTGTAATTTTCTTCCGCAGTTCTTTAAAGGTATATCTGAGCAGAATTTTAAAATACAAAACTTCAATCTATAACTAAATTTAACTCATTAGTTCAGTGTCCTGCTTATTTCCTAAATTTAGTAAGGTCAAAGAATAATTCGTTTTGTTGTTATTTTGTCTTCACTTATGGCAGAAAAAAGTAGAGTTTTGCTTTGAAGTTTCATGCTATGAGGAATTTCAAAAGTTCTGCTATTTATCTCAAGGGATTCCGAGGCAAAGCACTCAATAAAAACTGCTTGGGGCTGCTTATGCAAATCCACACAACTTACAGGCTGTGGCTTTTGTTGATTAGAAGTAGTCAACAAAGGACGGCAGACTTTTGAAGTTCGTTGTCTAAACTCTTTTGCTCATCTCCGAGTGTATCTATGTACCTATGCTAAACATGTGTGATGTAGATACTGTGGAAATAAAACAATTGAATTTTTTCATGTATAAAATGTTACCATTCATGGGCAAATAGATGCATACAGAAGAATAGGTTTCTAGGCCCTTCATCCTTGCCTCTTTTACTTCTGTCAAGTGCTGTGAGAGCGTTTGCAGTCAGCGCTCGAAATATTAAACGTGACTTACGAGTATAAAACCATATCAAGATGCGAGTCCACACCCTTTCGGTTTCAGCACTGAACGTCTGTCACGACCACAGTGATGCCCAAATTGTGTAAAATTTTTCCCTCCTGTCAAGGAAAAGAATTTCCAGCTCGTCTGTATAAATCGTAATCGCTGGGAATGTTCCAATCATTGATGGGAGTTTGATCGGTGATAAAACGCGTGGTTAAAAGTTACCGAATAGAAATTCTGAGTTAACGAATAAAAAGGCAATCTATGGTGTGGCAGTAAATTAATCTACAGTTTATTCATAATTAATACTTGAATCTTCTTTTATTATTTTTCGAAAATATTTTTGAAAACTAAGTTGGCGTTGCTAAAAGTTTGTTGCTTTTGTTTGTTAAGAATCGTTCAAGAGTTGATCTAGTATTTTTTTATGATTAATGCGTATTAATAAAACGTTTTGAGATGAATAATTTCTGAGCTAAATTTTTGTTCATTACTTGCATTATCTTTGATTACTGAGAACACCATACATGGAAGATATATTATTGAGTAGTGTAAAACTTTACACCAATGAATTATGTTAACGTGTCTACGTAATCAATTATGTCACATACTTATTGCCTGCACTGTTCTTTTTAGAAAAACAGAGTTTCAAACAAATTGTTTTTCGTTGTATTGTATAGAAGGACGTACTTTTCATTGGTTGAAACTTTCAGAATCTCGTTCATAAAGTGAAAGAAGTTCTGAATCAAAAAATAAACGATAGAATTCAAAACACAACAAGTACCCAATTGTTTTCTGTTTTGTGTTCCTGATGAGAATAACAATTTAGTATTTACTTGTTCATGTGTTCATATTACGCACACCTAGAGGACCTATTTGTATGCAAATAATACTAACCTCATTCTATTTTGATAAAAAAATTTAATGAATAAAATAGCTTGCATGGAAGCTTCAGTTCTCATAAATTAATCCATGACACAAAATTTGTTCACTGTTATCTGGAGTTTCTTGTTGGATACTAAGTTGTCACTTTTCAAATCCACTATTTGAAAGGCAAACAATAAAATATTTCAGTAGTGCTACAAAACGAATTTATTTAGACAGAATATGATCCATGCTCATTTATGATTTTGCTCCGACGTTTCTCTAAGTCATTTATTCCATTTTTAAAATGATTTTACCTTCTACAGCGATGAACTGTCCGAATGCTTTTATGAACCCTTCCCCGTTTTATGAATAGTATCTCGCATTTAAGAAGCTCAAAGTACTTAAATATATGATGATCATTAGAAGATATATCAGGACGTGTTCTGTCGTCCATCCAAATTGGATCATTTCTATTTACTAGACTAGATTGCTTCATTTTTTAAATTGTCATTGCATTGTTGCAAAAAGAAATTATGCAGCTGAAAAATTGAAATAATAATAGTTTAGATGCGATAGTTTATGTGTGTATAGTTGATGAATACGTTACCAGTGCATAATTTTGCCAATGTTAAAATTTGGTGTACTTATTTGCCATACTGCATAATGCACCACTTTTGGACCCTAATGTTCTTTGATCACCAACTTGGAATTCCCTTTAAAAGACACAAGCAGCTCCAAAATCCTTTTTTAGAGATCCTCAAACGAAGGACTCAGTCTACGTTCTGTTGGATATCGAAAGGAAGAGATAAGCCTTGCCTTCACCGTCAATCTCCTCCAGAATGAAGGTCCCGGCATCCAAAGGAGGCTGAATAATTATCCCTTTCCTGTCCAGTCCATCCATTTCCAACGCACGGAACCTTCCTGTTTATGGTCTGACTTTATCAATTAATTTAAGCACAGACAGCGTACATATTAAACATGCATATTATATTAATTTAACTGTCAGTATGATCATACAGTTGAAAATATGTTCTCCATCAAATTACTTAAAAGCATAAATTGATTTTAAAAGTTAACCCGGGAGGTTTTATCTTTGCCAACAACAGAGTTAAGTAAATGGTCACCTGACTCTTGAGAGTCCTGTAAAAATATTAAATTTCAAAAGTTTTTTTCAAATTTCACAAACAAAACAGCAACTATCGAAACAAAGCATACAAAATAGAATAATATTCTAAAATTAGGGTAGGAATAAATGAATAACAATTGTTTCGCATAGCATCTATATAATATTATTTTTCAAAATGTTTGAAAGTTATCAGTCTGAAACATGAATTCACACATCGTATTTATAATTTCTTCAAGACATAATCATGAATGCACATAATTATTCGCCTGTCACCACGACCACCACCATGCAACGTCCACCGCTTCCTCAGACAATGCTGTTATTGACTGAAGAACACAACTGGCCCAATTAAAGGTTCGTGCTTACACTAATTGCTGCCAACGATTTCTATTTCGTGCCACTGTGAAATTGATGCAGATGAGTGTCTAAAAATCAGTAAACAAGCGGGATTTCATTGATAAGATTTTGGCGTCTACATATAGCCTACGGTAAAAAAATATATATTGTTTTGACTGCTCAAATGTATAGGCGCACCACAACACTCGAGTTTTAGTTAAATATTCTCTTCACTCCTGGTATGAAAACACACATCAAAATTTTGTTAAATTTCATTCCATGCTTAAGAAAAGATTTGAACTAAGTTATGTGTATTTGGGCATTTTTATCAGATTGATTAACACCACAAGTGATACCATGTGCGTCAAGTGTCTGTAAGTATACTTTTTATTAAGTGACTTTATAATTATCCAATAATGAATGTGTATGTTTTAGTGCAATATGTAGGTAAGTACACACGAACTATACCTATCAAGGAAGAACATCCAACAATTTTGTTTGCACGGATAGTAAATACAATGAGTAAGATTTGCGAAATAAATAAATAAACGTGCTACAGAGTACCAAAAAAATAGTGACTCAACAATGTTGGAAGGCTTTCTTATATAAGTAATATTGCTGTAATTCATGTTCTATAATAATCACTGAAATAAAAATTGAGCTTGGGTGCACTATCTGAATTGCAGGAAAAAATATTGCTGTTTATCAGGCTCCAGCCTCTCCTGTCGTCTGAGTTAGGAAAGAATTCAGTACCTCCCCCACGCCTCGAGATCCTCCTCACCGAGCTCCAGACTTGGTCCTGGATTTTTCAGCGGACTACCAAAAAAAATTGAGGAAATTCTCTAGTCCGTCATCAGCTTTGATGAGCATACCCTCGCTCGTCAGTCGTCGCGTGTGTGACGTCAGAAGTCAAGTAGTGACAATGAGGATTAGAACACTCATTCAATATGTTTGCACCCTGGTGGAAAATGTGCCTATGTATGTAATTGAATGATTTTTTAAGCTTCATGTGGCACACATAGCAATGAGACGTGTTTGCTAGCGTAGGAGAAGAAGTGCTGCTACACAACAAGGAGTTGTGTAATCAACGAGCAGGTGTGCTGCAGCTGTGAAGTCAGCGCAGTAGCCAGGCAACACGGCTCCTGTGAACGAGTATCACGGTGTTTATGTATGTGTACACATGAGAGTACATGTGTACACAAGAGAGTGAACATGTGTACCCAAGAGAATTTACGTCTGTACGAGGGAGTGTACGTGTGCACGAGAAAGTGTACTTTTGCAGACGAGAATCATGAAGTAGGAGTGTACGTACACACGTGAAAGTGTACGCCTGTATCATCGCAATTGCGCAATGCAAAAGTGGCATTCTCATGTGTTAACAAACATTCCAAAACGTGAAATACATGATCTGCTCATTTCAATAAGCAATGTAATTCCCTTTGAAGTGAACCTGAATCTAAAGTTTTGATAGATGGATCAACTTTGTCTTTAGGGTGATTTATTATTTTCAATGTCAGCTAGACTATTAGGATATTATTTCTTCGCTGAAAAAAAAGTAGCGTCAGTTAAATGGACTGATATTAAGGATACATTTACCGACAATTTATGCAAACACAAATAAAATGAAATTAGAAACTTGAGCAGGAACTGGAGACAACTTCCTCGAGCTCTTCAGGAAACGCAGAGCAAGCAATCTTTCTTTTTATTGTAGGTAGTTAGAAACTTCAAAATACAACTAATATAAAGTTTTAATAAAGATTCAGTGGATGAAAATGGAATGAACCAACTTAACAGATTTTAAAGAATGTAATTAAAATATTTCTTTCCCGCTGTTATTAGTCAAAAATTTCCTTAAGTAAAATGACTTATTCACAAGTCCCAACTATTTAATACAAAAAGAGTCCAACATTTTGAAGGAATACTTCACTGAATATTATGTCATCAACAGCATCGGATCTTTTTGTATATCATCTACTCAATACAAACAAATACTTCCCAAGAAACAGTTTTGTATAATTTTGGATAGTTCATTGAAAGTATTTTCTTTAAATATTAGGTATTTATGGTGCTGTTATACCTTTTTTATGTTAGATAAGAGTAACATAAAGATCGTGATCCCACCAGAAAATGCCTCGAATGATACTTGCTCGTACGTGAGATAATAAAATGTTGGTCTCATAAACCGTAGAGTTTTTCAAGTTACGATAGTTTTATTATATTTGGCTTCTTTACTTTATACGCTCCATCATTAAAAGAAACTGAAACCCGGCATAATATCGGTAAATGTGTTCGAAATAAAATAGAATTTTCGAAGGAAAGAACGTTAGACCTGCAATAGTGATAGTCATGTCTAAGCACACAATACAATAAACGGGAGACGAGTAAATAGTGCGAGGCTTGCGTGGTGCCACAGCATAAGCTCTACACGCAACTCCTCCACCAGTCTTAAAGATCATGACTCTCTTGTTTAAATCAGTAGCCTTTGAACCCTAAGATCGATTTGTCAGCCCTAATTTTATACGAATTTCAGGACAGTACGCCATACTTCTATAATGAATTGAGTAAAATGCCTCTAAAAGTTGGCTTAATTTGTACATAGATAAGTGTCATCTACTCCAGTTCATAGGATGATTTGTGACAGAATTCACGTCATGACTATCCAAAGAAGAACCTTCTCACAAGCGCATGGCCATGGCAAGACGTCTACTTAGATAAAACTATCCCCTCTCAGTATGAGATTGTGCAATGTTGAGATTGTGTAGGTTGGTCGTACTGCAATGCTGAATTTTACTTCAGACAATAGTACAACAGCGATAAATAATTTAAATCCAACCAGAAATGAAGGAACTCCGAAATATTTACCTCATTTTCGAAAGTTCAGCCAGAGTATATATGATATATGCCATGAGAAACGCAAGCTCATAGTGTATGAGAGGCTTTTCAGTTCCCTTGCCATTAGCTCTCACTGCATCAGATATACAACTGTCAAACTTTGTGAACCTGCCTGAATGCATGACATACAAGGTCAGAAAATTTAAACAACTCCTGGCTAGGTTAGAACCTACTTTCAAGTCTTCATTCCTTTCTTCTTGCTCGTTACTATAGCTGCGTCGGTGAAAACATTCCAACTCAAAAAACACACGTAGTATTTCGATAAAAAAAATTAAATGCGTGAGATAACTTGATTACAAGCGACACAAGACAAAAGCACTTGCATCCAATCAAAAATAAAACGATCCATTCAATGATGAATGGCAGAGCTTCATCAGAGTAACAGTCCAGAGACAAAAAGTCGTCAAAGAATTAGCCCTATGATGACCACAGAATACTTGCATTAGCCCAATGATAACCACAGAATACTTGCATTAGCCCTATAATGACCAAAGGATACTTGCATTAGCCCTATGATGACCACAGAATACTTGCATTAGCCCTATAATGACCAAAGGATACTTGCATTAGCCCTATGATGACCACAGAATACTTGCATTTTGTTACTGAGA